>PVKM010047570.1:0-11413 GCA_004027735.1 Carollia perspicillata
TGTTTATTGATTTTAGATTGATTGTTATCCTCCTTTTGGTTGTGCAAGGAAGTGAAGGGTTTCTACCTACACCTCCATCTTGGCCAGAACTCCATGAGTTACTATGATTTAGTGGAGGAATTCTAGTCATTATATCATATACAAGATATATGGTAGTAATCAATTCTAGTAAATAATAGGAAACACCAATTTCTCTCATCTTACTACTGCTAGCAAAAATTAATTTGATCAGCTGATGATTTCATTGTACTGATTTGCAAAATTGCCCTACCCTATTTCATAATTTCAGAGCAATGTCAGCATATTCTTTTTTCTTCAAAGTTTTGTGGGGTGTTGCAGTTTCAGTGAGTTTAGAAGTTGAATATCATTCTCTAAAGAAATGTGGCTTTCAATAATATAAATGGTGGCATAGGTAAACACAGCTTGTCTCTTCAAACAACCACATCAAAATTACAACTAAACTATAGAACAACATCACTCAGAACCATCAGAAATTGAGTTGAATGCAAGTTCAACAACCAAGGAATTAAAGAAACTACATATGGCCGAACTAGTAGGGGGGAAGAAGATGCTGAGGTGTGGAAAGGGATGGTCCCACACCCACATGTGGTGGATAAAATTTCAGGATGTATATCTTTGGAGCGAGAAGACCCAGTCCCACATCAGGCTCTTCACCCAGGGTTCCAGTGCCAGGAAGACAAATCCCCAGTAGAGATTGAGTCAATGGAAGAAAATGAGGGATTCCCAAGCAGTTCTAAGAGGATTTCCCTCTTAAAATACCTACACACAGACTTACTCAGATTCATTCCCTCTGAGCTCCAACACTGGGGTAGCAACTTGAAAGGCACCAGTACTGTTTAGAAGGAACTGAAATTTCTGGCATCAGGGTAAGAACTGGGGGACACCTTTCTCCCAGACAAAAAGGTGGGCAGAGGCCATTGTCTGTTTTCTGAACCTGCCCCTCACAGAGCCACAGAACCAGAACAAGAGTGCCATATCTGAGACTCTATCAACTTGGCTCACACTGTTGGCTCCACCCTGGTGTTTCCCTGAGGCTCTACCCCACCCAACTTATGGACCCAGGTAGGCTTTTCCATATGAATGGCTAGTCTTGGACCTTGCTTCACAGCTTGTTAAATCCTCTCAAACAAGCAAGAGCCAGCCACATGGAGCCCCTAGATCCCGGACTTCAAGCTAAGTGGCCCCAGGCCTGACACTAGCAGCAACAAGCTTAGATTCACAGCTTGGCTTTTCCTGGAAACCTCTAAGCCTAGCAAAAGTAGCAGCTATTTCAGATTGCTCTGTAGCTCATGCAGGGTGGCCTTGGGCAGAACACAAGTGGTGGCTGACCTTGGCCTCCACCACCTGGGAAAGCCCAGAGCCTGCACACCCATTGGACAGCTACAGACCACATTGGACCATTACCAGCCTGCCCCCACACAGTGGATCCACCACAGAGTGAGGAGGTTGGTGGCAAGTGGGCACAGCCAATCCTTGCAGATGACTAGCCTGGATAAACCCCTCCCACAATAGCAACCAAGGTTCAACTACAAGAGGAGGGTACTTGGCCCACACAAAGATGCACCTTGAGTACCCAACTTGGATGATAGGGGAGGTTGTGCCACAGACCCACAGGGCACCTACTACATTAGGCCACGATACCAAGACAGGGAGCCATAGCAGCTCTACCTAATACATAGAAACAAACACAGGGAGGCTGCCAAAATGAGGAGACAGAGAAATATGGCCCCAATGAAAAAACAGATCAAAACTCCAGAAAAAGAGGTAAGTGAAATGGAGATAAGCAATCTATCAGATGAAGAGTTCAAAACACTGGTTATCAAGATTCTCAAGGAATCAGTGATGACCTCCACAGCATAAAAAAGATTCAATCAGAAGTGAAGGATACTCTAATTGAAATAAAGAACATTTTTACAGAGAATTAACAGTAGAGAGGATGAAGCCGAGTATCAAATCAATGTTTTGAAACATAAGGAAGCAAAAAACAACCAATCAGAACAAGAAGAAGAAAAAAGAATAAAAAAAATAAAGATAGTATAAGGATCCTCTGGGATATCTTCAAGTGTTCCAAAGATTTGCATCATATGGGTAATAGAAAGAGAAAGAGAAAGAGGAAGAAATTGGAAATCTGCTTGAAAAAATGATGAAAAATATCTTCCCTAATTGGTAAAGGAAATAGACATGCAAGTCCAGGAAGCACAGAGACTCAAACAAGACGGACACAAAGAGGCCCATTCTAAGACACATCATAATTAAAATGCCGAAGGTTAAAGACAAAGACAGAATCTTAAAAGAAGTGAGAGAAAAAAGCAGTTATCTACAGGGAAGTTCCCATAAGACTGTCAGCTGAGTTCTCAAAAGAAACCTTGCAGGCAAGAGATGACTGGCAAGAAATATTCAAAGTGATGAAAAGTAAGGAGCTACAACAAAGATTACTCTAACCAGCAAAGCTATCATTTAGAATGGAAGGGTAGATAAAGTGTTTCCCAGGTAAGATCAAGTTCAAGGAGTTCATCATCACCAAGCCCTTATTATATGAAATGTTAAAGAGACTTATCTAAGAAAAAGAACAAAACCCAAACTGTGAACAGTAAAATGCCAACAAACTCACAAATATCAACAACTGAACCTAAAAAAAAAACAAAACAAAACAAAAATGAACTTAGCAAACAATTAGAACAGGAACAGATTCACAGAAATGGAGATCACATGGAGGGTTATCAGTGGGGAGGGGGAGGGAGAAGAATTGGGAAAAGGTACAGGGAATAAAAAGCAAAAATGGTAGCTTCAAAACAGACCAGGGAGGTTAAGAATAGTATGGGAAAGGAGAACCCAAAGAACTTACATGTACAACCCATGGACATGAACTAAGGTGGGGGAATGATGGTGGGAGGGGGTATGAAGGGTGGAGGGGAATAAAGGGGAGAAAAAAATGGGACAACCATAATAGCATAATCAATAAAATATATTTAAGAAAAAGAAATACAAATAAGTAGTTAAAGAATAGACATGGGGATGTAAAGTACAAATAGGAAAAGGAGTAGCCAAAGAACTTATAGCCATGACCCATTGACATGAACTTATATGTATGACCCTTGTGGGGATTGCCTGAGGGAGTAGGGTGTGCTGAATGGACTGGGGTAAAGTGGGAAAAATTGGGATAATTATAATAGCATAATCAGTAAAGTACAACTAAAAATATATAATGGTAATAATCGCAGTATTTGCATGGTGCATAACCATGACCAGGCAGTGTTCTAAGTATTTTATGTATATTAACCTTAATAATAAGAATTGTAGGAGGAAAATATCATTACCCTTTTTCCTCATTTTTTATACAAAGACACTGAGGCACTGAGGGGTTAAGTTACTTGACAGAGGCACAGCCAGTAGGTGGCAGAGCTGAGTGTTGCACTTGGACAAGTTGGCCCTAGAATTCCTGTGCTTAGTTGCTATCATAAGTTGCCCCCTCTTAGAAGTTATGTGTTTTGCTAGCACCTATTTGCAGAACATAATGGACTGGCAGAATATGAGGTAGAAAAATGTAGGTTTCAATCCTAAATTTCCTCTGCTGACTTGGGCAGTTTACATACTGTTGTTACAATTTTTTTCCTTGTAAAACAGAAATAATATTTGCCATGCCTACCTCATAGGTTGCTGAGTAGAATGAATAAAACAATGTATGTGAAAGTGCTTTGTAAAGTGTTATGTAAAGAGTCACTTACATAAACTTTGAATGGGTGTGTCAGCTGGGCTGTAGCTTCTGCTGTGTGTGATGAAGTGCTCCATCAAGTGAACTGGGTCATAAATAGAAGAAAGCAAAGCTCTGACTTGAACCCAGGGTTGCCTATATATAAAAGCTGTGCTTCTAACTACACCAATGCACTCATTCCTCTGAGAGGTGGTTACTATGATATCTGATAGTGCACCATACTGTGCAGTTTCACTAAAAATAATGGAAACATAATTTATTCTTCAAGAACTTCCCACAAACTATTTTTCTGGTAGGACTAAATCAGAAATTCCTACCTCTGACTTACAAACTGAACCAACTGAGAGTAGCAGAGAAAGATAGTTCAAGTGATTAAAGCTATAAAGTGGGTGTCCAAGCAACCAGAAATGCTTGTTGGAGGAAGATTTCTTTTTACCCTGGCAAGATGGGGACATTCCAGACAGGCGCCTTTGAGACTCTGATTTGGAAAGCAGCTCAAATTCCCACACAAGAGGGGAATGTGTCTCGGTTTGGAAACATTCAGAGAGTACTCAGGGAAGTGAATGATAATGGGTCTCTCCATTTTATATTTACTACTTCAAGCAAGGTTTCTCCATCTTGGAGCAAGAGAGGGTAAAAAAAAAAATCAAACTAAAAGAAAAACTATTATAAACAATAATGTTAGCACTGTCCCTCTTTGTCCTCTAGCAAATCCCTCACTCAGAGTTATAAATCATTGCAATATCGCTCAAGTAGAAAATCTATTACTCAACCAAGAAGTATAGGCCAGGTGTGTGCCATGCAATTAGACTATGTATGAGCCTGGGGTTAGCAGGTTAAGTGCTTGTAGAATCTACAATGTAGATCTAACAGTTGGGGTTTTAGAAACCACTATGTGCCAGATTGGGTGTCACCAAACATAAATGTAACAAACTTCCAGAATGCAAGTTCCCTGAAAAAAGAATAAAGAAAGATGAAAATGAAAAAGAAAGAATTAAAAAAAAAGACATTGAGAAAATCTGAGAACACGGAGCTCAGTAAGGCCAGTATGGTCGACTATATCATAATATATCCAAAGTAACGTGCAAGTCATTACTAGAACCTCCTTTTAATACATATTAAAATCAATCTTTATTTCACATAAAGTAAAAATGAAGACAGTGGATACTGAAGTCTAATACCGACCTTTTAATTTAAAAAATCACAAATATTATATATCTTTCCCTGGTTATGCTGTACCTCTGCCATTCTCCCATTTCTTCATTCACTTCCTCATGAGTTGTCTGTGGGGGTGGGGTCCAGCACTGTGACAAGGGCTTGGCCTATGAAGATGAATAAACTGTGGTACCTGCTGTCTGTGCTCAGTGTAATCACTCATAAGTGGCAATGACTATAATATAATGAAAACAGAAAGAAATTACTATCTCAGCTGAAACATAGGAAGTAGGCAGAGCTTGAGGTAGGGTGAGGAAAGTAGTAAACCACTGGTTTTGGCAGTCTCTGTTCTGGTCCCACTTTTCTCAGGTCAGGGAATAGTTCTTCTGTCATGCATTAATGTCCTCTCTTGTTCCCTTCTTCCACTTCTCTCACTGTCTTTTTATTTATCCTACGACAAAGGAAAAGAAAACCAAAGGAACTATGAGGTTGACTAGGGGAAAGGGACAGAAGAAACCAAACTTGCTATGCTTCATCCCCTTTTCTTGAGGCATGGGGGAAAGGAAGGGCTGGCTTCTGATAAAGTGAGGTTTTTGTTGCAGTGGTGTGTGAGCCGTAAGGGACCAGAGAGGTCATCCTCCTTCCTTTCCATTTTACAGATGGGGAAATTGAGGTTTAATGACTAACCTAAGGCCACACAGCCAGTTAGTGGCATTAGTAGGACTAGAACTCAGACTTAACTTCTACAAAAGTTTGAATGGACCAGTGGAAAAGTGTCCCTTTTATGCTGAGTAGGTGAGGCAGCCGGAGATGGAAATTCCACTATCTTCATCAGTCTCTTCAAACATGTTTTTGACAATGAGGCAGTCCTTAATTTCTGGTCCTCCAAAGAAATGGAGAACAATTGATTAACCTAGTTGTCCCACAGCTTCCTGTTCCTTAAGGAAAACCACACCATGACCATCACTCAAAAGACCTATATTTATATCTTTTAACATCTTTGTTACTCTTCCCCTAAGCCTGACTTGTTTCTCTATATCCTTTTCAAAATATGGGGATTCAGTCTGAACCTAGAGCTCTAAAGATTTGTTGGGTGGAGTAAAATGATGTCCTCATGCTCTGTTTTTTAATGCATCCTACTTTGACTTTTTGTTTTTGCTTGTTATTAAATTTTCAAAAAAGAGTACTGATTTTCCATGTGTTAGTAATGACTTGAAGAAATTTATATTATTGATTTAGTTTTTCTTTTCCTTCTTTTTCTCCCTTTTCTTCTACTATTTGTCAGCTCCTTACTAGTGACCAGGTGGCAGATACGAGTCAAGAAAACTAATCGCCTTCTAACAGGATTTGGAATAGAATTAATCCGCATCTTGGGCCCTTCCTATTCCAGCTTTAGCAGCCCAAGGTCCGTGACTCTTCAGAAAGATTAATCGGCTGGGAAACTGAACCCCACGGTATCTCAGGGCCTGGATTCTGTCTTTGAACCCTAGGAAGTGAATTTTGTGTGATTTAGTACTCGAGTTTATCAGAGACAGACTGGGTTTGTAACTGACGCTGCGCAACCACCCCGGGACGTCTAGTGAGGCAAACACAACTCTTGTTTTCAAGGTGATGCCTCGCAGTCAGCGAGTGCATCCTGCCAGACAAGTTCCTGCTTCTGGACGCCTCTGAACCTCTGACACGCCGCAGGGAGTCGAGTCGAGCTGGGGCGGCGGTGGAGTCATTTGAAGGGGTACTGCCAACTGCTGTCACTACCTGCCAGGCGCCTTCCAGTCTCACCAGCTGTTCGGTGACAAGTCTAGCGTCCCTACCCCACACTTCCAAACTCGGAGCTCGTCCTCCTCCGCCTCCCTCCCCGTCTGCAGCCCGCCCAGGTCGCACCTTAGCTCGACTTCCCCACCTGTGTGTTCCCAGAGATGGGGCGGAGCCCTGTGTGTCGCGGGGGTGGCTCGTGACGTCACTCCTCGGCTGGGGAGGCGGGGCTGTGGGAGCCGCAGTGCAGCGCAGAGGGGCGGGGTGGGGCGGGGCCTGCGGCGCGTGACCTGGCTGCCGTAGGCAGGGGCTGCGGGGAAGGTGTTGGGGGCCGGGACCGGCGGCGTCCGGAGGCGGGGCGGGGAGTGGCCGGGCCCTGGCGGCGGGCGCCCCGCGGAGCTCTAAATCGGGTCACGCTTCCTTCTTCTCTCCCCTCCCCTTCTCTTCCCACCTGGGCCTCTGCGTGGAGACGCGCACCTGGCAACCAGTGGCCGCACTCCGCCCGGTCTCCGCCTTCTCCGCTCGGGCCAGGCGCCCGGAGTCTGCCCCGCAAGCCCCGGAGCCGGTCCTTGGCCCCCGGAGCCCGCCCCTGGCCCCTCTCCCTCTGCCGGCGCCGGGCTCGCCGGAGGCGGCCTCGAGCGCTCGCTCGTTGATGCCGTTTTGGGGGTGACCCGCCGCCACGGCCGCGCCTCCAGGGTGCGGGCGTGAGAGTGGTCGCGGCTCTGCTGGACGTTGAGTGCGCTGCTGCGGGGTGAAGGCGGGCCAGCCAGTGAGACCTCGCGCGCAGTTCGGGTTTCGGGGCGCTGGAGGCCACCACGGCCGCGCTGGAGCGGAAGATGTTGGAGCTGAGGCACCGGGGAGGCTGCCCCGGCCCCGGGGGAGCAGTGGCGCCGCCACCCCGCGAGGGAGTGGCGGCCGGCGGCGACCACGAAAACGAGAGCACCAGTGACAAAGTAAGTAGACCCGCGAGAGCCGCACACCCACGCCGCGGCTGGGTCCCGGTCTGGGCGGGACACCTGGGAGCAAGGGTGGGGCCCGCGGAATGCAGGTGAAGCTGTGGGCTGCCCGCCGCGCCTTCCTCCCGGCCTGGCATTATTTCCTCCTTGCCGGAGTGGGGTGGAGAAACCGGACCCAGGGATGGTGCGTTTCCCAGGGTGACCGCGGCCGTTGCCCGGGACAGCCGAGTGATTCGAGTTGGCTAAAATGTAGATTCTTCCCATTCCAGCCCCTCGCCCTCCCTGGGGTCTGGGCTCGACGCTGGAATGTGGATGGAACCTGCAGGTACCCTAGCAGCTGCAGTTTTCCGGTAGCCGCCACCTCACACCTCCTCTCGGTAGAGAAACAAAGTTACCAAGGACTAAACTTAAGACGAACACCTTCGGTTCTAACATGTCATTGGATCCCGACGCAGGAGGCTTGGCTTCTCGCGCTGCCCCATCAGCACTTTCGTTTCCTTGTCCTTTTTCAGTGTGACAGATTTCGAAGGTTGAAGAGTGTCATACACATGACACAATTGAATCCTCCTGCATCTTTTGAGTCCGCGGAAGACCGTGCAGGTCTTCTGTCTACCAGTAGATTTTATTTGGCCTGACAGGCGACTTCTTGAGGACTTTTATCTCCCATTTCTATGAATTACTCTTCCTTCACATTTAAGAATAAGGGGATGTAATACCCCTAATCTATTTAATGGTAGAAAACGTCAACGTTTAGCTTATTCGTTAATACAGTGGTGCAGGTAGGGATTTTTGGAAAAAAAGCAAAAACAAAACAAATGCAGTGTTATGACCTTTTAGACTGGATGATTTAAGTAATTGGGCCAGAGAATAAGTTGTTTTATAAAATGTTCTGTTAATAAAAATTTATTTTATTTTAGAAGCTCAAAGCATTTAAACTGTACCTAGAAGCATTCTTTTTGGAAGTAGGTATTGCAGTTTGAATTACAGAAGTGAAGTGTATTCCCCAAGGTCAAGTCAGTGGCCTTTAGGAACAAGAACCTGTTTCTTGATTCCCTTCTGATTTGTACTGTTGCTGAGACTCGCTGGCAATTCTGATTTGGGGAGGGCTCCACCTGGAACTTGATGTTGATGTAATCCAAATTACAAAGCCCTGGTAAGAACATATCACATGATATCATGAAATAATTAACAGTGATTTCAGGAATGAAACTTTAGAATCAATGGATTCTCCTTTTTTTTCTTTCTACCTTTTATAGCTTGTGGAAAAAGATGAGAGTCTGTGATAGAACAAACCTACATGTCAAGGAATTACACAAAATACAACAGTTTCCAGCTTCTGCAGGTTGATGTTACAAAGCTAGAAACAGGAGGCTAAGAATAGTCTTTGTGAAAACTGCCTTGGAAACTAGACCAAAAATAGAATTAATTAGGTTGGGATTTGTTTTGTTTTAGCACTGGTATAGTTTAGAATCAAGGAAATACCAGCTCCCCCTGTGTGGACTTCCTTAACAAAAAGAAGCCAATAAGCTTTTAATAAGAGAAACCATGTTCAGGAAGCCATGGATAAAATAACTTTTGAGTAAACTTGGTTTCTTAACACCCCAATATGTTTAATGTGGAAAACTATTTCTAAGGTTTGATTTGACTCATTAGCACTATTGTCTCAGTGACTAGATCACCTCACTGCACATTTATTTATTTATTTATAAATGGGGCACTGTTGGTTTTCATGAACACAAAACCAGTTGCATTTTGTTTTCTGAGAGTAGACACTGCCATATGTAATCTCATAAGATTTCTTAGACAAGGATGAGCATTTTCAAGTTTGTCTAAAATATTGCTATATTTGTAGGCTTTATCATAAGGCACTCTTGTCTTAGAAAGCTTTGTTTGAGACATTGAACGCTATCTTCTGTCTCTCCTGTCTTATCAGGGTGTATATTTGAATGCACCCGTATTTCTAGGTCAAGGGCTATTTTAAAGTCATTTTGCACATCAGAGGCTGGTTAATATTTGGTTCATTTCATCTCTTCTCTGTTCAAGTTGTGGTAAAGGCAAAAACACTTAGAGAATTAAAGAAAGAAGTGGAGAAGGTGCCTTGTTTTCTATTATATACACTCCCATGCCTTCTGTAGTCTTTTAATAATGGTGTTATTAATGTGACATTCTCATTGTTTAGGACCTGGTGACTTATGCTGAGAGAAGGCTCTGTGCTCAAGAGAATTAGCAGGTGAAAAGTGCTTCTTACCTGCAAGGGGATGTTCCCTATGTTAAGTGGTGGAGAAATACTTGAGATATGATAAGACCACCCCTTCAAGGACTCCTCTTCCCCTGGGAGACGTGTATGAGTTAGATTTATTAGTCTGAACAAGGTTCATTGTTCACACCGAGGGCATAGTTGGACTGTACATGGAGATAGCAGGAAGAGCTTCAAAGAAGAGGCGAGAGTTGAGCTTGGAATTAAAAAATGCCTGGGGACTCACCAGGTGGACAGGTGTTGGGGAAGGACGTTCTAGGCAAAGGGCATATGGAGCTGTTTGTTTTGAGTCAGCATTGTAGGCACAGGGACCTGAAATTAGTTTGGTAATCCTGAATCATATGCTGTGCATTCTTGGGAGGTGGGGTTTGGGGGTTGAGAGCTTGATAGTCTGCTAAAGGAAGTTAGGCTTTATTCCATGGACTTTGGGAAGCCACTGAAAAGTGTTTGCAGAGGCAGTAGCTTATCACTCAGCAGTCTGGGGAAAGTGTTGAAAGGGGGAGAGACCTGCCACAGTGAAACCAGATAGTGAAGTAGTGCAAGTGTTATAGATATGAAATGATGAGGGCTTCCCAGGGGAAGGGGGGTTGGGAGAGAGGATGTATGTTTTTGGTAATGCTGATAGGACCTAGACTAGGATGATCAAAGTAAGACTAATAAAAGAAGACCCTGCCAGGAAACACATTTTAATCCACAACTTAAGAGTGTTTTAGGAAAGAAGCAAAAATTATTGGGGAGTTTTGCAGGGAAGAGGTGAGCATGGGTGAACTGGGTTGGACAGGGTATGTCATTCTCTAAAATAGAGAGGTGGTTCAAGGACGTGGTGGACACTGAAACGAAAGGCTGCGTGTGGAGATGTCAACTTTTGACTATGGTGGTGGGGGTCGGGGGAGAACTAAAGACAGAGCCTCGGAGGGCGCCCATGTTTAGAGCAGGTTTGGAGATGTAGGGAAGGAACCGACATTGTGAGGTCCTGGGGGCTGGGGGAGAGGGAGTGCTTAGAGGAGGTCATCAGGAGTATTTAGGAAAGGGGAGAGGCACAGAACACTGAGTTTGGCAAAGATCTTAGTAGAAGCCAGGTTTTAGGGTGAGGAATGTGAGACGTGAAATACTGGTAGTTACTGTCAAGAAGTTCCAGCAAAAGGAAATTCAGGAATAGAAGCTAGACAGGACTGTAGGAACATGAACGTTTCCTTTATCATGTGAGGGAAGATGAGCATTTGTGTGAAAGAAGTCAAGAGGGAGTGAAGATGCTGATGAGGATGGGCAGGACCTAGAAAAAAAGAAAGCAGACATGGTATGAAGAATTCAGAAGGTTGGGGTACGTAAGGAAAGGAATGAGGAATGGAGAGTGGGTGCAGAAACATTTTGAAAAGCAGAAGAGGGAAGATCAAAGTGTTTGACTGATGCTTTCAGTTTTCTCCGTAAAGGGGGGTCTCAGAACCATAGAGCTGCCAGGGATCTCAGAGACAGTGTATTACTCGTTCAACCCTATGCATATGCAAAGATAATAAACTTGCTGTAGAGTGTGGTGGTTATTGCCCAAGATGATTCAGAGCA
>PVKM010047571.1:0-11402 GCA_004027735.1 Carollia perspicillata
TAGATAGGAATTAGATGCTCTCATTCAATCCAATTAAAAAAACCAACCAAACAAAAAAACTGTGAATTAGTCATCGTATTTAGTCTCATTTGTCAGATGGGGAAATAGAGGCTCAGAGACACTGAGTAACTTCCAAAGTCGGACAGACAACACTTGGTACAGCTGTGATACAATCCCATGTGTGTGGGCCTGCCCTTTGCCGATGTGAGGATGCCCTGGGGATGAGTGGCCAGGGCATGGAGGCAGGATGCCCTGGGGATGAGTGGCCAGGGCATGGAGGCAGGGTGGAGTAGAGGAGGACGGGCACTGTGGAATGCAAGCCAGTCAACAACATGGGAGGCAGCAGGAAACAGCCAGCCAGACTCAATTTCCCCAGAAGCCTGGTCCTGAGCTCTAGGCCCGAAATTCACTTTCTTATTTTTTAAAAGATTTTATTTATTTAATTTTAAAGAGAGGGGAAGGGAAGAAGAGAGGGAGAGAAACATCAATGTGTGGTTGCCCCTTGCAGGCCACCTACTGGGGACCTGGCCTGCAACCCAGGCATGTGTCCTGACTAGGAATCGAACCTGTGACCCTTTGGTTTGCAGGCTGGCACACAATCTACTGAGCCACACCAGTCAGGGCCCAAAGTTCACTTTCATAAAGTGTCATCAGAAACCACAGAGCCCGTAAGAGAAGCTGGTACATGAAGACCTAACCCAGACCTGGTGCTATTTCGTGTGGAGGGAGACAGATTGTTGGCAGGTAGACAGAATTGCAGGCATGGAGTTAGTTCACCCAGGAAGGGTGGAGGCTGGACCCATGGAAGGAAAGGGCCAGAGAGAATAAAGTACATCATGAAAAGTGCCACAGCAGGAAAATGACATGTGAGGTCCAGGAAGTAAGTCCTCGTGGCGACCTCAGCTGGGTCGGTCACACTCCCACTACAGGAAATGTGGTCCTGCTTTTTGCATTGTAAGAGGGCAATGGGAAAAATGGGCACCATCCCAAAACAGACATGGGAAATTGGATGCCGCCCCCACCAATGGTGAAAGTATAAGATAAAAGTTAAAGGAATGAATCATTTAATGTCAGGGGACATCTTAATAAACATGTTTAATAAGCATGTTTAAGTATAAAATGCTTAGAAAAAATTACTGTCCAGCTAGTCTTCACTGACACAGAGGCCTAATCTGTATGAAAAAATGTAAAAGTCCGGTTGGATATGGGGAAGGAATTTCAGACAAAAAGGAAAAAAATTAGGCAAATCTATAAAAAGAGGTTTTGGAATTTTTATTCCTGAACGCTGTTTTTAAAAGATCCCACTATAACCAGCAGGCATTGGGTTTTCCCTTTCACTTACTAGCATGCTACTTAACCTCTTTGAATCTAATTTTCTCATCTGCAAAACTTCACAGAATTCCCATGAGGATTAAAAGAAATGTAGGCCACAGGGTCGGCGCACAGTAAGAATTCAGTAAGTGGTAGCTATTTCTTTTTATTTCTGTGTGTCAAGCGCCATGAGGAGGAGCACTGGAGATAAAAAGATACAGGGTTCCTTTGTCACCTCCTGTATTACTTTCTTAGTGCGCTTACAATTATTCCAATTTCCCCTGCACTTACCAGTTTACTTGTTTTATTTTCTGCAACTCTTGAACATACCGCGGGTCTTGGATAACTGCGATCTTAGATTTCACAGGGCCACAGCCCGAAACTGGACCCAACTTTGTTATGTCCCTGTTATGTCTCTCCCTCAAAGGTGCCTTTTGTGGACAAAAAAAAGGGCCGTGTACTAAACCTCACAAGTTCAGGGAGGCCTGTATCGTGGACTTTGCAAACTCAGAGGCTGAAGGTAATCATGTCAGATGGTGTGAACATAAAAATTCCTAACTAAAAGCCAGTCGTGGTGGGCAGTCATGACACAAGCTGGTATCCTCCTTGGCAAAGGTCAATCTTCATCTTAACTGAGCATGTCTGTAGTCTTCTTGCATCTAAGATAACCTGCCTTTGAAATGTGAGAATAATTTCCTTCTCCAGGTCCCCAAGGCACAGTCTCCCACCAGAGCAGCAGACCACAGAATCCTTTATCGCCACCTTATTCCTCAAATACCAATTCTGTAAATGATAGACATTTACCAATTCTGTACCCACCGATGTAAAAGAATTATGCGTCTCTCCATTTCACTTTTTATCCAATCTCTGAGATTTCCCCCTTTTTCTCCCACCTCCCTAATCTACCACCAATGGATTTCATGTAACTACCCTCCCTAATATATCTCCTCCTTTGATTCTAAAGTATAAATAAAGTAAGCTGTAAAACTGCCATTCTTGGGAGCATTTTCTCAATCTGTTGAGATTGGCTTCCCAATCGTCTGTTTGGCTCAAATAAACTCTTATACAACTTTTTTCTTAGGCTGGACATTTTCTTCTATGATACTTTTAACAGCTAGCTTTTGTAGTTCCTGCAACAAAGAAACCCTCTTGTGTAGGAGGCCCTGAACATATAAATTCAGCACTGAATCAATGATTAGTGAGTCTAATAAAATGAAAGGAACTTAAAATGACTGTTACCATTATTTAAACTGTCCCCGCAAATACAAACACATTGTAAATAGACCATCGGGGTTTCACATGACAGATGCAAAACCTCAGAAAAGAAAAGAGGCAGCCAAGTTCATCAGAGCTGGGTACTTAATGTCACAGGGCCTCTGTGCCGGCAGCACACCAGAGGGACCCCAGGACCCCTGCTCGCCCCGAGGACTCTGCTTTTTTCGTCTCCGTTATGGTGCAGCAAAGCGCAGATGTCCTCCCCAACGCGCTCAGAACTCAATGGTGTTGAACTCTACCCTGAAAGCAGTCACCGGGCACCTCCTCTGTACATGGTGCCACATGGGAAATAGGGATTCAAAGAGAAAGAAGGCAGGGTCCCTGTCCTCTGAGAGCTTACAGTCCAGGGGGGCCAAGAAATGAACCGCTAATGTTAATGGACAAAACAATTACCTGGGGGTAAGGCTGAGCCATGGTGGATGCTTATATTTGAAGGGAGTGAAGAAGCCAGGATAGGGAAGCAGAACAAATAAAGGCTTGGAGTCGTTGGAGTCCACAGCTCAGCACAGAGGGGAGCAGACCTTTGTGCCTGGACCGCAGAGTCCAGTCAGGATGGGGTGGGGCAGCTGTGTGTGAATGTCCTCAGGTCTGTAACCCTTGCATGCCTGGTTCTGGTGACCCACTGAGACTGCAGTGGGTCAGGAACTGGGGACGGGGCTGGCCGTGACTCTAACAGACCAGGCACCCTCTCCAGGGTGGGTGTTGAATAGGCAGAGCACAGAGGGTTTTCAGGGCCGTGAAAATACTCTGTATGGCACCATAATGGCGGATACATGTCATCATGCATTTGTCCAAACCCACAGACTGTGCGACTCTGGCGGGGGACACTGATCACAGAAAAGGCTATGCGTGGGTGGGGCCAGGGAGTATAGGTAAATCTCTGTACCTTCCCCTCAGTTTTGCTGTGAGCCTAAAACTGCTCTAAAAAAGTAAAGTCTTAATAATACACACACACACACACAGTAGCTGTTAACATCGGTCCTAAGGATAGCAGGGGAAGGAGGGCATTAGGAACAACAAACTGCCTAAGTGCAGAGGTGAGAGGCAACGTTTCCCTCAGGACATCCACCCCTCCGGCTGTTCGCCTGCAGGGCTGGGGTCAGGGCTCCCAGAGCTGTGGCTTTTCACAGCCCCTCAACAGACAGGGCTTCCTGCTCTGCCAAGTGAGGAGGACCAACTGCTAGGCCCACCCAGGACCAGGCTTCCACACTGGCCCTGGCTCATGCCCACCAGGCACGGCCTTCTTCCCCACCGTACCCTGTGCCAGAACAAGCTTCGAGGGTGACCAGGAAGCCCCAGAGGAGAGCTGCAGAATGTGACCTGCTCGGGTCCTTCTCAAATCAGCTCTGGCGTCCTGGGACAAATGGGAGGCACCAGGCAATCCCACGAAGCTCCCAGCAACAGCTCCCGATAAACTTTTATCAAATACTTGCCCCACATGAAGTGCCACGGTGGAGTCCGAGACACACATGGCAGCCCCGTCCTCGACGTGCACATAGCTAGCCTGAAATTAACTGCAGGAGCCCCTGTCTAATCTCTCCACGTTTCCACTCCACTCTCACAGAGAACCTGGGGTCAGGTAACAATGCATATCTGATTATGCCACAGCTAAAGGCCCTCTGACTGCTCTGGGTAAATTCTGAAATCCAAATCCTACAGGGCCCACCATGATCAAACCCCTGCCCATCTCTCTAATCTCCTCGGACCACTCACTCTCCCCCCTGCTCAACAGGTCCCAGTAACACTGATCTGTTGGGAACTGCGCTGCCTGGCTTCAGGAGTTGTAACCACCTCGCCCCCCGACCCTCCCGCCCCGTGGCTAAGGCTGAGTGAGCGACCTCCAGACTGTGGAGCCACTGAGGAAACAAAGCTTATCTCCCTGGCAAGGGTGCTGCTTCTGCCATCTCTGGGCCCCGTGTTTGGTTGGTTAGTCAGAGTCTATGACTACGACCCCTCAGAGAAAGGGCAACCCAAGCAGACACGATCACTTGTGGGTGGCCATCTAGAAAGGACTTGGAGGGTGCAGCAAAGTGAGGACGAAGGACCCTCACCCTCCTGGCTATTTTGACATAGCCCAAGTCCCCTTTCCATCTGGGAGAAGCACTTCCTGGCTCTAATCTACTTAAGCCTGAATCTATGAGGGGGAGGGGGTGCAGCCCTCTGCTGGCTAGAGCGGTTCAGGGCATAAGAAAGAATTAGTAAACTCCTGTGAAGCCTGCTTTGCTAAGAGTGCTCTCATTCATATGATAAGGGTCCAGGTAGGAAATGAGTATGTCTCCTCAAGTTTTTGCAACCCCCTTACCTGACAGACACTGACTCAGATTAAGCTCCCAGATTTCTTTGAAATGTTATCTATTGTTTGATCCTTGCCACCTGACATTGATCGATGAGCCTTACCTATATCCCTGTGTGTTACAAACCTAATAAATACCATTTGAGGTAAGGACTTGGGGCCCTTCTCCTTTGAGAGAAGTCGCCCACCTTTCCTCCCCAAGCAGATCATGTCTTGGTAGCATTATGTTCATCCGTGGTGGATGAGGGGGCTCTGTGGGCAGAGCCCCCCCACACTGATCCTTTTCTGTTTCTCTGGAAAACCATGGCCAAGGCTTCACAGATGCTGATGGATAACTTGGCCCAAGTGCTGCTTCTCCAGAAAGCCATGCCCAGTGCCCCTGACTGGGCAAGTCTCCCTGCCATGGCACTTGGTCCAAAGCACTCATCGCAGCCAGAACTCTGGAACTGTGGGAAGTCATGTCCCCTGCCAGGCTGCAGGCTCCCAGGACCATGTCTGCCTTCTTCACTGCCACATGCCACATCCCCGCAGGGCCTAGTGCACACGGCAGCTCTCAATGAGTGCCAGATGAATGAGAACATGAATGAATAGAAACAAAAAATGAACAAGAGTGACTGCTGTAAGGTGGGGCGTGAACCATACTGCCAGGACCAGCAGGGTACCGGAATGCATCTAATGACTATTGCAGTACAACCTCCTCACGTTATTAGGGGTGAAACGGATCCCAAGGTGAGATGCCTCTGGTCACACACGCCCCACACAGCTGTTCCACACTGTTAATAAGCGTCATGACAGTGTTCCTACAATGCTTAAAAGTACACAATTTTTCTGGTATTCGCTTCAATGTGTGCAAAAAAGAAAATATACTCATAACATAAGGGCTTAGAGTGTTTGTAGAGACTTAAAAGGAATGAAGCCTTAAGAGTGTCAAAACCATCAGCCCTTGTATGCTCCTCCCTCTAAGGGCCACTGCGCAAAGGTAGGGAGTCAAGTTGCAGTTACCATCACCCAGACGCAGCTTGGCTGAGCTTCCGTGCGCCCATCAGAATGGCTCCTGAATGTGAGTGAGAGCTGGAGAGAAGCCTGGGGCCTCTGTCACAGCTTTGCTGGCTACGCACAGTGTTGCAAAGCACCCTCGGATCGCAGAAGCTTAATGCGCACTGGTTTCGGAGTTAACTGACTACGAGCCATGTGTTAGGTCTTTTCCCATGTATTATCACATTTAATAGGTGTTTTCACATTTCCCAGGTATTATCACATTTATCATTATCTGTTTTGCAAAAGAAAACCTAGTGCTGTCAAAGAGGAGAGGTAAAACTCAGCAAGCAGGGGTAAGAACCTCTCTCTCTCTGAAAAGTAACCTCTCCACACCAGAGCTACTGTGCTTTTTGTGAACTCTGAGAATCCTTACATTCAATCATGAAATGTGAAGCAGATGTTAACATTAAATAAATGCAAATTGCTAGTTTCGTTAGTTGACTAAATTTAAACAGAACACAGAGGGCTCAGAGTGAAACAACATTTTTTAAACTGTAGTTTGAAAAAAGAAGACAGAGATAGTTAAGATGCATTTGGAGAGGGGCAGATTTCATAAGCTGACGATAAACCAGCTAATGCCTGACTGTCTCTCTAAGACCAAATGCCCCATGCCGAAGGCCCAGGCCTGGTGAGTAGCCTGGAGAGGGTGGGCAGTCCCCATCCAGAACACTGCCAGTGTTCCAGCAAGAGCCCAGAGCTATGTCATGTGAAGTCCCAGTGCAAGAGGGAACTACAAAGGACAACAGCGAGACGCCATTTCCATCATAAGAATGGCAAATGGGAAACTGTGACTGCTGATGGCAGTGCGAACCGGCAGTCTGGAGGGCAATGAGAAGTGCCTCTTAAATCCGAAATGCGCACACCTCTGACCCTCTAACTGTAAACTCCACCCTCAGGGCTGACCCCGGAGCCATGGTTCTCCAAGTGTGGTCTGGAACCCGAGACTCTTTCAGGAGGTTCCTGACCTTAAACGTATTTTCACAATGGTACGAGGTTGTTATCTGAGTTCTTATTCTCATTCTCTCATTACTGTATACAGTGGAATTTCCAGAGGCTACGGACATGGGTTATCGCCACATAATGAATGAGAAGCAGTAGGAGAATGCAGCGGTCTTCTATTAAACTAGACATTAAAGAGACTTGTAAAATTGGAAAACAATGCCACTCTTCCTACTAAACCTTATTTTTGAAGTTATTTTTTTCCCATAAAAATATGTATGTTAACATGTAATGGGCTTATTTCAAATTAACGAAAAATAAATATTTCTGAGTTTTAATTTCTGAGATGATAAATGCATATAGATATAGCCCACAAACAAAAGCTCTTCAGAATCCTCAATAAAATGTAAGAGTCCAAAAGTCTGAGACACCAAAAATCTGAGACACACAACATTTTCAATGAGGCGGCACGTCTGAGGATGTTTATTGAACCACTGTTTGTATAAAGAAAAATTGGAATGAACCTATATGTCCCTTAATAGAATGGTTAAATTTTCTGTAGTCATACTATGACAAATTATGCCACGTCTAAGCAAAATGAGGCCGATTTACACACACTGACATGAAAGTATCTCCAGGACATATTACAGATCAAACTGCACATTTTTAATACACAGCATAATACTGTTAAGAATTTAGTAATGGTAAAATGCTAATAAAATCATTTTTTTTTTCATGAGGATCATAAAGCAATGTATTTAAAAGGAAAAAGACAAAAACAGTAATAGTAGTTACCTCTGGGGAAGAGACCAAGGTTGGGGTGTGTCAAAACAAAACAAAACAAAACAAAACGCAGGGCTCTCATTTCTTCTTACTGTCTGAACTTCACCACAAAGCCACAACCATGCAGACACCTGGCAAATAAAGTATCTGGAAAGTCCTCTGCTGCCCTCAGCAACCCCATGGCACACAGCTGTGCCTGCCTCAATCCACCAGGGCCTGGTGTTCCCAAACTGTCTCCCCTCTGCACTCTGTCCAGACTCTCATGGCCTCAGTTGGGGGTTTGAGAAGAAAGCAATCCCAGGATGCAATCTGCAGAGGAAGTGGTGTTTGCATGGTTTTTTAAAAACGATGTCACTAATCCAAACAGCTTCCACAGAGGTTCTAAGACATATAAGTATGTTCGCCTTTTGCTGGGGATGGGGATTCATCTATTTCTAAATAATGGATTATCTCCCACAGCCTCATTTTCTTTTCTTCCTTTGTTCTTGAGGTGGTGCGGCGGGGTGACAAAAAAGGGAGCAGTAAATAATTAAATGTGGGTCTTGTGATTCACTGGGTCTTCCAGAGTCAGGGAACAGTATGCACAGAGGCAGAACAAATGCTACTTGGGTAAGTTCCAGGGTATTTTTTAAATTGGTCTCGTCCTTACTGGATGTTTGCTTATTATCTGTCAAATCATATTCTTTGCTCTTATAATCACATCTCATAGATAATATAATAACGCTTGGACATCCTACTGACACCCCTGGTAATTCTTTCCATTTGCACCCCCTATTGAATGTGTACTACCCATCAAGTTTCCTGCTGGCAGCTATGGTCAGAGCAGTCATCCCCACGGAGGACAGATGGTCCCTGTCCCCAATGCAAGTCCAGTTTGGTGGAGAGACAGTATTTAACAAATAATACAAATAATTACCTAGCTGCTACTTGCAGTGTCAGGAAGCAAAGTTATAGTGTGCTCCAAGAACACGTCAGGAAACCCACTGAATGTTGCAATTTTACCCCTGAAAAGGGGGGGGGCATCAAAATGCCTCCTCCAATCTTTTGATAGAGTTAGAAGACAGTTAGAAGGAGTTAGAGGTGGAGTGTGTACAAGGCGGCATTTTTTTCCTGCGTACTCGAAATGAGAACTCAGGAATGCAAACTATCCTGGAAGATGATTTCATCCTTCTGGGAAATAACACTGCTCTTTCTCTCTTCCTTTCAATGTTGGAAGGAGGGAACACTGACAAAGATTTACACACACACAAGCTTTATGTGTAACAGTAGAAAGTTTGAAAGAACCTAAATGTACATCACTAGGCGAGTGCTTAGATGAGTTAAGAATATACGAGGTTATGGAATGTGCTGCCTGCCTATTAAAATGTAGTGAGGCGACCTGGCCGTGTGGCATAGTTGGTTGGAGCACCGTCCCCCGCACCAGAAGGTTGAGGGTTCAATCCCCAGTCGGAGCCCACATGGGAGGCAACCAGTCGATGTTTTTCTCTCACGTGGATCCTTCTCTCTCTCTCTCAAATCGACAAACATATCCTCGGATGAGGACTAAAAATACAGTGAGGTGACACGCACTGACACAGAATGCTGTCCGAAACGTATTGCGTAAGAAGCAGAAAACTACTGTGACATGACTCGGTCTGTTTTAAAGCGTGTGCACACGTGTTAGATTAGTGCAGGAAAGGGAACTCCAAGGTGGTGCAAGTGCCCACAGGGGTCACCTCCAGCACACGACGAAGGAGGTTTACGACTCCTTCAGCATGAGAATATATTTCGTACACTATATTTAGGTGCTATTTGTGCAATAAAGATACAACAAAAACGCCAACAAAGAAAACCACGTGCACAGCGGTGGCCTCTCTGGACACCAGGTGTCCTTCTGGAAGGGCCAGGGGCTCTCTGGGCTCTTTGGTTTTCAGTATGAATTGAAGATGTGCTGTGACAGGGTCTATCCCCCGAGACCCTAAATAGTCGCCCGTTCTTACAGACGCCCTAAAGAGAATCGACCAGCTTTGCCATCTTGTGCATGCTGAAAGGAAGCCTAAACCTATTCCCAAAGATGGGCCTAAATTCGGCCAGGACAGAGCAGATGACTTAATCCACTCAGCTGCTGACTCACACAGAAAAAACACAGGGCCACTGCGAGCAAAGACTATCAGAAGCAGCTGCTTCTGTCCTTTGGCTCTCCGGGGCTGGCCCAGTGCCTACCTCTAATGAGGCAGCAGAGCACAGCTAACCCAAAAGGACCGGATCCCTCTGTCCAGAACTGTGGCTGGGAGGGCGGCAGGACGAGAAAGCTCCCTGGAGACCAGACTCCCTTTCCCAGGGGTGCACTGGCTGCCTCCACTGCTCATCGTGTCCAGCTGGCCAAGCTCAGGGCAAGAAGCATCCTGGCAGAAGAGAGGGGCTCTCCTTCCCTAGGGTCTCCTAACCCACCAGGTTAGGCCACCAGAGAACCAAAGCAGCCCCCAGCAGGCCCTGCACAACCCTAAGCCTAGTGCACTATGAACCTTGTCAAAAGTCCCCGAGAACATGAACCCCGTTCAAAGTCTGGTCTACTGAAAGGGGGCAGCACACCTAAGGAGTATGTTTCTTCAGTAGTTTGGGTAAATTCTGCTACAGTTTCAGAGCTGGAAGGTCACAGAGTCCAATTATGCTTTTATTCTCCACAGAGCTGTCACCCAGCTATTTCCTAAACGTCTCCCTCCCTCCCAGGGTGAAATGCGCTGCACCTCTAGAGGCATCTGGGGACAGCGGGGTTAGAAATGAGGGTTTTCCTGGGACAGAGAACGGTCTCCCTGCGGTTTCCATCCACACTGGGCCTGTGTGAGCTGCTGAGGGAGGCACGGGGCGGAATCTCGGCGGAGTGGACGCCACCGGCAGCCACCGAGCTGGCACCCAGTGCAGCCCAGCTCCGCCCATCGGTCTCCGTGCCTGGGCAGGTTCTGTCCCTCCTTTCAGAAAGGAGCCCAGTGTGTGGAACTCGTGAGAAAATGGGCCAGAGACTGAGGAGAAGCCTTTAATATGGCACACAGACTGTTTTGTCATATGAGGACATTGTTTCTAACCTTCAACAGCCCCCTCCCTGCACTGGCCAGCTTCTAGGGGCCAACAGAAGATACATGGAGTATCTTGCAGGTGGGGCAGCCACAGGGACAGGTTATAACACACTGTGCAAAGTACGACAGTGAGAGCTATCCCTGGCACCAGAGAGGCAGGGAACACTTGTCTTGAGAGAGAGGATGAGCCATGTTGAAAGTCTGCAAGCCTCTTCCACATTCCTGGGGCCACAGCTCATTCACCAAGGGGGTGGGCAAAAGTGCCTGCTCCATTTGAATTACTCCTCTCTCTTGTTGCTGTTCTCCTTCATTGCTTTGTTTTTGTATAAAAGCTGAGTTTGCACAAAACAAAATGCTGCATGACATGACCCCACCGTACTGATTCCAGGTAGTAACTTACATACCTCGCTTCTCCTCTCCAGAGCCTTTCTTCTGGCTTTATGTAATGTACACTCAACCTGATAGGTCTTCCCTGGTCCTGACGGCTTCACCCCACCCGCTTGTCCTCCTCTTGGAGGTCCTGAAGCTTTCCAGAAGACATGGGAATCTGCTCGACAGCTCTTCAGCCCAGTCCCGGCCACCTTCACCCACCTGGTGCTCAGAGCTCTACGCTGTCTTGTCACCGAATCTCACAACTAAATGAGGCTGCCTGGTAGCATGTCTGTTCTGGTGCCCAGGTGGGTGGTGAATTCCCACAGGGCAGGGAGAGG
>PVKM010047572.1:0-11416 GCA_004027735.1 Carollia perspicillata
AAAAAAAGAGATCTATAGACTTAGTTATTTAGGAAAAAGTTGGACAGAAGTTGAAATACCAGGTGGTGTGAGATAAGATTCTAAGTTAGTATATCACTCCCTCCTTTAGAGGATTTAATTTGGAAATATTGGATTGCTTGAATTTTGTTTTTGTTTTTGTTTTTAAATGAATGGCCCAATTTCAAAATATTTTGCTAAATCTCTGATAAATAGAATAAGATCTCTAATGTTGTTACATCATAAGGATTCTACTAAGAAAGAATTTAAATTGATTGTTTAAAGATGAAAAAAATTCACTTCCTTAAGACAGTAAAAAGACAGGAACAAAAATAATGAGAAAATGTGTCTTTTAACCATTCTTAATCCTCCTTCTGGAGGCCCAGGGACTGCTTTAGTCCTAGGAACAAGCCATGTGGAGCTTAGCATCCTCCCTCCTTCTTCTCCAGCCTCCCTAAAGTTGCCAAAGGCACTAGCTAATGAGACAGCTCATTTTTTTATCATGCTCAAGGAATTCAGTAATCAACAAGAATTAACAACAACAAAAAAGTAAATGTATTTGCCACTGGAGAAAAATCTGTTTCTCAAAGTTATGAATGAATTTACAAATTTGTCAATCTAATGCATGCTGTAAGTGGGATGGGGGGACGTGACATCTTAAAGAAATATTAAGAATCCTCCTTGTTTATGCTGGAGCCATGACCTTTTATTGTAAAGATGAAATTTGGTGTACTGTTTCCCAGGGAGAACTAGCCCTTCTCCATAGAAGACTAAGTACCATTTTTCAAGTCAGTACCTGTAAACAATGATCATTTCCTTAGGGAAGAACTGGCTATTCTCCTGGAGGGAACAGTTAGTCAGCTGAGTCACAGAAGGCCCTTGGCACATAACCATTTTTGTCTAAAACATGTTTAGGAAGAGCATCTCCCCTACCTTTCCCACTTTCCTCCAAAACTCTGAACGTAGGAGCTCCCAGGTCCTGACAACAACAGGGCCGTTAACTTGCTGCTTAAACTCATTGAAGCTTGCAGAAACGTCGGGGGGGGGGGGCGCCTGTCTTCCCAAGTTCAGCAAATGATTAAGGAATGTCCTGATTGCCAAGCCCTTAGTAAGGGACATTCATCTACGGGAGTTAATCCTCGAGGACTAAGTTCTCAAATAATTTGTCAAACAGATGTCACTCATTAAGCTCCCTTCAGGAAATTCAAATTCATTCATATTTCTATTGGTACTTACTCTGGTGCCTTACATGCATCTGCCTTAACAGGCAAATCTGCTAAAAATATACAAGCCCATTGGCTTGAGGCCTTTAGTCATTTAGGATGGCCTCAGCAAATTAAAACTGATAATGGCCCTGGATACCTTACACATTCTATTCAGGTTTTTCTTCAGCACTGGAATATCCAACATAAAACAGGAATACCTTATAATCCAACAAGTCAGGCAATTGTAGAATGTGCTCATCATACTTTAAAAAATCTTCTTAAAAAACAAAAAAGGGGGAGCCATGAGTCCTTCCCCCTAAATTTGTTTATGTTAGCCAAGTTTACATATAATGTTCTAAATTGTGATGAATCACTTTGTACTCCAATTGAGAAACATTTTCAGAAAGAAGAACCAAAGTCATCTTATCCTCAGGTTTTATATAGAGATTCACTGGGAGATGGATCTTGGCAGGACCCTGTAGATCTCTTAACTTGGGGAAGAGGGTATGTGTGTGTTTCCATTCCTACAGATCCTGTCTGGCTGCCAGCCAAAAGAGTAAAGCCTTATCATGAGCGGGATAGATGCCAAGCTCTGCTACCCAGAGTTAAGAACTGATTGACTGACAGATCAGATGGCCCAGCTGACCCTGAACAACCAGAAGGAAAATAGACACCCGCATTGTCACTCATGGGCCTGGGTCCACCAACAGAGGAGGGTAGGGCTTGCCTCAATGACAGGGGATGCTCAAGTGCCTCCTGCAGAGGGCAACAACCCCTCAGTGCCCCATAATATTCCTTTTAGGCATGTCCCCACCACAACGGAGGGACATCAAGGTTCTTAATGCTCCAGCAAAGTCCTTACTGAACAAAAAGTGTTCCAGACCCTCCACAATAATCTACAATGGCTGAACCCTAAAAACTGATTCAATGGACTGAATTTACAAGTTTGGGTCCTAGCAGCCCTTGGGTGCCCCCTTGTCTTAATCCTTATTTGTGTTTTATGATGTATATGGAGGTTGTTTTCTTGAGAATCACATTCAAGAACAGCAAATAGTAGGTTTCATAGGCTCAACAACTACAATTGCATTCACAAACAAAAAAGGGGGAGATTAGATGATGGAAACCACCCTGCCTGGTTTCAGAAACTGTAACCCCCATGGCTAAGGCTGAGTGAGAGACCTTGGGACCCTAAGCCACTAAGGAGACAAAGTTTATCTCCCTGGCAGGTGGACCATCTCTACCCACTTTACTTCACCCTGCCTGGCCCCCAGTGCATGAGTTGTTAACCAATGATGGGTAAGATTCTTTAAGGGAGGGATGACCTAAGACAGGTATGGTCATGAGGGAGCCCTCAGGGAAGGACTTGGGGGGCTATAGCAAAAGAAGGTGATGAACTCTTGCCCCTCAGCTTTGATATAACCTGAGTCCCCTTTCTGTCTGCAAGAAGTCTCCTAATCTCTTGGCTGCCTTACTTCCCCTTCTCTACCTAAGCATGAAACAATGCCAGGGGTGGGTGCAGCCCTGTTCTGGAAAAGGCAGTTTCCCTGGGGCAATCAGGCCTAAGAAAGAAAGCATAAAATTCTGTGTAACCTGCTTTGCTAATACGCTCAATGTAATTGTCCAAGACTGAAATGAATTTGTTTCCCCCAAATTTTACGGCCCTCTGGCTATCTGACCCTGGCTCAAAATAGGCCCTCAAAGTTCTTTGCATATTATTTATTTGATCATTACTGCCTGACAATGATTGATGGGTCTAATCTGAGAATGTGGGTCTTTGGAACTGCTGGTTGCTTACTAATTATAATAATGCTCTGTGTACTTTTACATATTTGTGAATTATTTTCCCAGGGTCATGTGAGAGATCAGCAAACAGCAAGCTTTGTGGGATCTATAGTGATCCTAACTAAAAACAAGGGGGGAAATAAGCTTTGTTCTGTGTGGCATGGTCCCAGCTCCCACTCGGAGATGTACAGGATCCATACCCATGGATAGGTTCTCCCATGGGGAATCAGGCCTATACTGTACCTAGACTGCTATGAGACTTGCTTTTGCTAAAAATCCCTCACCCTGAATTGAGGCAGAAAAATATTTACTGTATATCTTTAAAGTAACTTCCTAAAATCCATGCTAAACCTTCCAAGGATGAGTGTAACCAGTTCAACCACTTTTCCCTTTGCAAATATCCTTCTTCTGTGATGTGATTAGCAGCATCCTCTCCTTTGTTTTCTGTAAAAAGTAACCACCTAAAGTGAACCCATACATAGTAAATGAGGACCATCATGTAATGTGCCCAGAAAAGCAAAAAAAGCTGGTCAAGGCAAGCTCTGAGGCTTTTTCTTGTCTTGAGAGAGAAACCACCCATCTCTTTTCCTCCATAGGACTCAGTAGTCCATGTAAATTTGTTTTGTCTCAGCTACAATGCCATGGACCCCACGAGCTGTGGTCCATGTCATAGGGTGAGGAGAGAAGATGGCGGTCAGGTAGGTGGGAGCAGAGTGCACTTCCTCTTAGCCAATGGAACACCTAGCCGACCTGAGGAAAAGAATGAAGAGCCAACAGTATTCCAGCATATATGAAGGTTAGAAGCCAAAATTGTACAGGACATTGAAAAACAGATGGTAAGGAGATTGCTTTGGGACAGTAATGTCCCTGGGACCAGCACAGGTATTACGGCTGCTACAACCCCGACCCTGTGCCTGTCAGCTCCCACTGCAGGATCCTTGGATGAGAGCCAAATCAACAGCTCCCTCCCCAGCCAAACGAGAAGGATAGAGTGGCACCAGGCTGGACCTGGATGCTTGAAGTCATTGAGGGGAATAGAGACAAAGTGGGAGACTCACAGGGACTGAGACTGTGGACACTGGCTGGTCCATTACTAGAGAAATTGGGAACTCGAGTGACACCTGGAGAAGGGAGAAGGCTTGGGTCATGATGGACCCTGACCCGGATAGTCTCCGGTGTGGCTGGAAAGTTGGACTGTGTGATAGGCTGGGTGCTTGTTGGGCATGGAAGCCTTAAACAGGAGGATTTTGTTAAAAACAAAGCTGTTGGTGGCTGTTTAGGGAACTCTCCCATGGTGATCACTCACACCACCCAGCCACACCCCTACAGCCACAATCTTGGCAACACACCTGCCATACTCCCTCCCCTGCTGCCACACTCCCTCCCCTGCTGCCACAAGCATGGCTGCACCTCTGCCCCCCGCCAGCCCCTGCCTCAGTCTCTCTGCACACCCACACAGCTACCATAGCTGTGGCAGTGTTCCCTCCCCCTGAGTGCTAGACTGGTTGGCTAAGAGGAAAGAGGAGGCATCCCTGGCAGAGAACAAAAGCAGGGCTTGGAGTTAGCAGTCCCCAGAAAGACTTAACTCACTGGGGGAGATGAATTACCCTGAAGAGATTTGAAGAGTGCCTAGCATTTAGAACAGCAAAGAAGGAAAAGGTGGCGTGTGAGTTGCCCCTAATTGGTGCACCTCAAGGACTACACATTGGGTGGGTTGAAAGTGCCGGCCTGGCACAGAAGGGCAGTGGGGGACTGACAGTGAACTGAGGAACTGGGCTGGAGGCTGGGCAACTGTGAAGAGTGCAACCCAGACCTAGCCCCCATCCTTCAAAACCATGGGCAGGGACAAAAGTGAAACCCAACACCCCTCAGTCTGCAGCAGCCAGGAAGGCCAGCAAAACTCCCCTGGCCAGTTTAAAGTCAGCAGGAGACTTTTCTTTCTTTCTCTTTTTCCCCCCAAGTGAGACAATAAGACCCAGAGCTGTGAAAGAACCAGAGTCAGACCAAAAGAAGGATCACATGGCTAATTCCAACAATTGAGAAACTGAGACAAATTTCACTTTGCTATTCCAGAGAACTTCCATGTTACAGTTCATTTGTATTATTATTTTTACTTCTTTTATTTTATTAGTATTTTTTTATTTCTCTTCTTTCTGTTTAGTTTTCTGCATTTTATTTGCTTGTTTAATTGCATTGTTTAACTGGTTTTCCTTGTTCTCTCTTTCATAGTGTATTTTTAATTTTCCTACTTTCACTTCACTTGTGTTCCAATAGCATACTACTCTAGGTTGTGTACTTCCTCTTCTTGTTAGTCAGAATGTATAGATTCTATGATATGATTGTTGTTCCAGTATTATTGTAAATAATTGTTGTTCCATAAAACTGTAAATGCTACACAGCACCCCTTGTTAGGGTGGAAACCCATTTCACTGTCTTCTGGAACTTTATTACTGTTGTCATTAACTCTGTTCCTTCACACACTACACCCATTTTCTACCCTTTACTCTCAGTATATCTCACAATCTGACCTCCCACAGGCTCACTATTTTCTGGATTCAAATCACAATCTTTTCCCCCTCTAACAAGAGTCTTATCCCTTTTCCACCTATTCTTAAAAAAGCCTAGTTGGGTGAAATTTCACAGTTAATGCTATACTTATCCAAAGAGTCTCCTATCTCTTCTATATCAGTTGGTACTTTAAATCCCATAGAATACACTCCCACTGTCTTAATCCATTTTGCCTTCCCCCTCCAACTGATCTCATACAAGAGTAGATGGAAACTGTGAAGGCAAAATACATGCAGGAAAAGAGAACCCACCAACAAAGGAACCACCAACAGAAAATCAAGGAACATGGCAGAGGAGTGAGTGAAAGCCATGCTAACATCTACCCAGGACCAATCTGGAATTACAACAAAATGATGTAGAAATTACCCAGAACAAACAACTGAACAATACTGAGAGAGAAGCATTATAACCTCGGACAGCAGAACCCGCTTCAATACAACCTTTCCATACCTGCACAACAGCATATAAGATGTGGTGGGTGGAGTGACCCTCAACTGGAGGGCAAGGCCCACCAAAGAAAGACCCAACAACAATCAAAACCCAAAGACACTGAGAGAGCCAACGCAAATGACATCACAAGAGCAGCATGTTCAGGAGACCAAGGAGACCACACCACTGAATCTCACAGATCTTCTACCATAGAAGTTCACACTATAAACCCAAGGAGTCAAAACATATCAATTTAAGAAACAGAGTCTAACAAGATGAGTATCACAAATCATGGGTAGACAAAGAAACAAACCCCAACAAAGGAAAGGAGGAAGCTTCAGAAAGAATGATAAATGAAATAGAGGCAACTCAACTATCAGATGATGAGTTCAAAGCAATGCTTATAAGGAAGTTCAATGAGCTGACTGAGAATTACCAGAAATTAGAGGGAAACTATGATGAACTCACTGCAAGTATATCAACATGAAAAAGGAAATAGAAAATATCAACAAGGGTCAAGAGGAAGTGAAGAATACAATTTCTGAATTAAAGAACACAGTAGAAGGAATCAAAAGCAGGCTAGATGAGCAGAGGATTGAATCAGTGAGCTAGCAGACAAGGTAGAAAAACACACCCAGAAAGAGCAAGAAAAGGAAAAAAGACTCAGAAAGAACAAACAGGTGTTAAGGGAACTGCAGGACAACATGAAATGTAACAATATCTGTACAATATGTGCACCAGAAGGAGAAGAAGAACAGCGAGGGATAGAAAACCTCTTTGAAAAAGTAATGATGGGAAACTTCATTAATTTGATGAGAGAAAAAGTCACACAAATTCAGGAAATGCAGAGTCTCAATCAAGTGGAACACAAAGAGGCCCACATCAAGACACATCATATTTAAAATGGCAAAATTCCAAGACAAAGATAGAATCTTAAAGGCAGCAAGAGAGAAAAAGGAAGTAACATGCAAGGGAGCCCTGATAAGACTAGCAGCTGACTTGTCAATGGACACACTAGAAGCCAGAAGGGATTGTAAACAAATATTCCAAGTAATTAAAAAAAAAAAAGACTTGCAGTCAAGACTACTCTATCCAGCAAAGTTCTCAATTAAAATGGAAAGGGAAATAAGAAATTTACTAGACAAAAGAAGCCTCAAAGAATACATCTCCTCCAAACCAGCACTGTGAGAAATGTTAAAGGGTCTGCTTTAAGAAAGGGGGGAAAAAAGAGTGAGAGAGAGAGGAACACAGGTATGAAAAAATGTCAATGAATAAGTACCTATGAATAATAACCTTTGCTGTGGTCCAGCCACAGCAAGGTCCAGGGAGTCCCAAAGGTGGGTAAGGCATCAGCAATGGGAGACACACAACCACATGACTCAGAGGACAGTGAGGTTCTGTTCCAATTTATTGCAAAGCAAGCAAGATTTTATACTTTCATTTTTTGGCAAACGTTGACATTTGCAGTTACAGTTGATTATATAAGTGGAAAACCCAAAACCTGGATATAACTTTCATTAATCTAATGACTTTTTTAAAACTACAAATATTGTTGCGAAAACGAGTGTATTGACCTTAAGGGTGATAAACAATTTAATTATATAAGTGAGGTTTAACAATGACTATATTCTGAGTTAACCTTTCTTATAACAATGATTCAATTTTTCTACATGAGTTCCACAAGTTCTTTTTCCAAATGGTTAGTCCACTCCAGACAACATCTTTTGTACCCTGTGGTTAGTTGTTTAGTAATAGATATTTTTTGTTCTTTGAATTACAAACACTAAGGTGGTTGAGATAGAGCCAATCTGTCCATGAAACTTAAACTATTAAAAGGCACATGTTAGGAAAAGTTTCTTACTCAGATTTGTTAGTAACATATTGAAACATTCTGGACATGCACTAGTGGATGGAGGGGAACTCGGCATTTCTTCAGAATTCCTCACATAATTTTTATTAAACATTAACTTACACTGTGTTTTGCACATTTCTTATGTTAGTCAGACTCAGAACAAAAAACAAAACTGTTCCTAGTACTAATGTTCCAGTAATAGTGATTAAACCCACTCCCTTGCCACATCCTCTCCCTGGAAGATGAATTCCTTGAATCCCTTCCTTCCACATCCGGACCTTGTCAGACAACATGGCTGGAAGAGGACGCAGCAAACCTTAAAGGTAAATGGATTAAATGTTCCAACCTGAAGACATACAGTAGCAGAAATGATAAGAAATCTTGACCCACATACATTCTGCCTACAAGAGACCTACCTCAGAACAAAAGACCAACAAAGACTAAAAGTGCAGAGTTGGAAAGAAATATTCCAAGCAAATGGGCAGGGAAAAAAATGGCATAGCAACACTCATATCAGAAAATCGACTTGAAAATAAGGGCCATCAAAACAGACCCAGAAGGTCACTTTATAATACTCAAGGGAAGAATCCACCAAGAAGACATAAACATTGTAAATATATATGCACCCAACATAGGAGTACCCAAATACATAAGGAAAATCTTGGAGGACTTTAAGAAAGATATTGATAGCAACACTATTATAGTAGGGGATTTTAGTACCCCACTGTCAAAAATGGATAGATCTTCCAAACAAAATATCAACAAAGACATTGCTGCATTGAACAATGTCTGAGATCAAATGAACTCAACTGATATACATAGAGCCTTTCATCCCAAGGAAGCAAAATACATTCTTTCCAAATGCACATGGAAAATTTTCAAAGATAGACCACATGATAGGATACAAAAAAAGCCTCAACAAATTCAAAAAAATTGAAATTATATCAAGCATTTTCTCTGGCCACAAGAGACTAAAACTAGAAACCAACCTCAATGAAAAAACTCATAAAAACCCAAACACTCATGGAGATTGAATAGCATGCTATTAAACAATGAATGTGTCAAGAATAAGGTCAAGGAAATAATCAAAAAGTTTCTGGAAACAAATGAAAATGAACACACAACAATCAAGAACTTGTGTGACACAGTGAAGGCAGTCCTGAGAAGAAAGTTCATAGCAATAGAGGCCTACCTAAGAAAGATAGGAACATTTCAAAACAACAACCTAACCCTATACCTACAAGAACTCGATGAACAACAACAAAGACGACCAAAAGCAAGGACAAGGAAGGAAATAACCAAGATCAGAGCACAATTAAATGATGTAGAGACTAAAAGCACAATTTTAAGGATCAATGAGTACAAGAGCTGGTTCTTTGAAAAGATAAACAAAGTTGACAAGCCTTTAAGCAGACTCACCAAGAAAAAAAGAGAGGACCCAAATAAACACAATCAGAAATGAAAGAGGAGAAATTACAACTGATACCACAGAAATACAAAGGATTGAAAGAAATTACTATGAATAACTACATGCCAAAAATTTTGGAAACCTAGGTGAAATGGACAAATTTCTATAAAAATATAATCTTCCAAAATTGAATGAAGAAGAAACAGAAAGACTGAACAGATCAATAACAGGTGATAAAATTGAAGCTGTAATAAAAGAACTGCTGACACACAAAAGTTTTGGACTGGATGGTTTCACGGGAAAGTTTTTCAAAACATTTAAGGAAGAGCTAACCCCTATCCTTCACATACTGTTCAAAAAAACCCAAGAAAACAGAATTCTCCCAAACTCTCCTTATGGAGCCAGAATCATCCTAATTCCAAAACCAAATAAAGACATAACACAGAAAGAAAACTTCAGGCCAATATCGCTGATGAACATAGACACTAAATCCTCAACAAAATATTGTCAAACTGCATCCAGCAATTCTTTAAAAGGATCATACTACATGATCAAATGGGATTTATCTCAGGGATGCAGGGATGGTACAATATTTCAAATCAATAAACATAATAGGTCACATAAACAAAAGGAAAGACAAGCATCTCATGATCATATCAATAGATGCAGAAAAAGTATTTGATAAGGTACAATATCCATTTATGATAAAAACAGTCGACAAAGTGGGAATAGAGGGAGCATTCCTCAACATGGTAGAGGCCATACTAGAGAGACGTACATCCAAGATCATACTCAATGGGCAAAAAGTAAAATATTTCCCACTAAGATCAGCAACAAGACAGGGATGTCCACTTTCACCACTCCTATTCAAAATAGTATTGGAAGTGCAGCCTCAGCAATCAAAAAAGAAAAATAAATAAAAGGCATCTAAATTGGAAAGAAGGAAGCAAAACTGTCAGTGTTTGCTGATGACATGATAGTGTGTATAGGAAATCCTATAGATTCCACAAAAAAACTACTCAACCTAATAAGTGAATTTGACAAAACAGGAGGATACAAAGTCAATATTCAGATATCAAAAGCATTTTTGTATCCCAACAATGAAATATCAGAAAGAGAAATCAGGAAACAAATTCCATTTGATATAGCAACAAGAAAAATAAAATGCCTAGGTATAAACCTAACCAAGGAAGTAAAAGACCTGTACTCAGAAAACTACATGACACTGAAGAAATAAATCAAGGAAGACACAAACAAATGGAAACATATGCTGTGTTCATGGATCGGAAGAATTAACATCATCAAAATATCCATAGTAGCAAAGCAATTTATAGATTCATTGCAATCCCTATTAAAGTACCAATGACATATTACACAGGTTAGAACAAACATTTCAAAAATATATACAGAACCTACTTCTGGCCAAGATGGAGGTGTAGGTGGAAACACTGTACCTCCTCTCACAACCAAGATTAAGGACAACAAATATTTATTAACAATAACACAACCAGAATACAGAATATTGAACTACAGAAGTCCGACAACCGTTCAACCAGACTGGTAAGAGGGGCAGAGTTGGAAGCTGGTGGAGAGGGAAAGTGGCAGGAAAACGTGGTGGCTGCCAGGCTCAGGAGTGCCAGGTGGTGTAGGTGGCGTGGAGCTTGCAGACCCCAGATACGGGGAGGAGACGAGCAGAGCATGCAAGGCACGCAGGGCAGTTGGCCAACTGTGGACACACATTCGCGTGCAGATAAACCAGGCAAGAGAGGGCAGTGAGACTGACCACACAGCACAGGGCCCCAGCGACGGGCAATAAAGCCTAAAAACACCAATTGAAAAGGTGCTGGGAGAGGCTCCCAGCCTCACAGGAGAGGTTGCCGGGGAGACCGGCAAGGTCCCAGAGTGTGCATAGGCCCTCCCACCTGGGAACCAGTGCCAGGGGGGCCCAGTTTGCTTGTGGGAGGCAGCAGAGGGGACGCAAATTCGAGAGAGCACAGAACAGGCGCCATTGTTCCCTCTCTGATCCTGCCCCCACAGACAGCGTCACAACTTGGCGACTAGGCTGCCCCGCCCTGGTGAACACCTAAGGCTCTACCCCTCATATGTAACAGGTGCCACCTGACCAAAAATGACTCAAACAGAAGAAAAGCTCAGAGCCCCAGAGCCAATACTGTT
>PVKM010047573.1:0-11414 GCA_004027735.1 Carollia perspicillata
AACAGCACAGGGAGCACACCTTGGGGGGTTTTCCCTCGTTCAAAGATTTATAAGAACATTTTGCCCTGGCTGGTGTGGCTCAGTGGATTGAGCACTGGCCTGTGAAAAAAAAGGTTGCTGGTTCGATTCCCAGTCAGGGCAGAGGCCTGGGTTGTGGGCCAGGTCCCCGGTTGGGGGCGTGCAAGAGGCAACTGATTGATATTTCTTTTTCACATGGATGTTTCTCTCCCTTTCTTCCTCCCTTCCCCTGTCTCTAAAAATAAACAAATAAATAAAATTTTAAAAAAGAATTAAAAGAGTATTTTAAGTAGGTCACAGCTGTGAAGGAAAAGATGTTTTGTGATGGGCAAGCTCTGGGGAAACCTTCTCAGAAACCGGGCTAACGTGGATGTTGAAGTGATGGGGAGGGAGCGGGGAAGAAACAGAAGCGGCAGTTCGGAGGGCGTGTTCGCTGGCTCTCAGACCAGCCGGCCTTGGTTCCTCAGTCCTGAGAGGTGTGGAAACTCATGCGCTCTTCCTTCTCCGAAGGCGTGCGGGGCAGGAGACTGCACGCGTGTGTGTGTGCCCCTGCGTGTCCACCCTCGGGGCATTCCTGACTGAGTGAGTCAGCTCCAGGCACGTTCAGTGTTTGCATCTCTCTGCTTCACACACCTTCCAGGAAGAGAAGTCCGCCTGTCCGTGGCGGGGCCCGTGCTGCCTGCCTCACGGACGGAGGGACGGAGAGCAGGAGAGCAGGATGCATCAGTTGACGTGACAGGGGGAGGGGGCAGAGACAGTTCTCCCTAGAGAAGATGCAGTGCTGTCGGCCAGCAAGAGGGCCTGGGTGCTGGGCAGGCAAAAGCTGTAGATGCCCACCACGGAGCAAAGGCCCCATCACCCCAGCCCAGAGCCAGGCGCCGAGGAGCAGCCAGCTCTGTGGATGTCTGCTGCTGCTGGCATTTTCACGTCACCTGCAAGGCAGCAGTTCCATGCAGCCAGTCGTGTGTGACAGTACACCTTGAAATCCCCCCTCGGGCGGGGCTCTCTGTACAGGTGTCCTGTTATGACCCAAGCAGAAGATAATGTTTGAACAGGACCCAGGGGACTGACAAGGAGGTCCTGCAGGAAGAGGCTAGTGGGAGGCTCTTGGCCACCACTGGCCATGTCCTGCAGCCCTGAGAGCCGAGGACACGAACGTGTGCCACCCTCCCCTAATTCAATGAGGCTTTGAGCCAGCAGCAGGCAGGGGCAGGGGTGACAGGTTGTCGAGGACGCTGCCAGCTATTTCTACCCCCAGGGCTTTCATTGTCAGGAATTCAAGATGTTCAGGAAATAAAAGGAACTTCTCTTCTAGATGAGGTTAGGGACTCAGGCCCATTTCCCTCTCCACCTGCAGCACCCCTGTGCTACTGTGGTGCACCTGGGGCAGCTCCGAGGGACAGAGACCTCTCGTTGACACACACAGGATGTTTCTGAGCAGAGAAGCGTGGGCAACACTGAAGACCTGTGTCCGTCATCCATTCTTCTCCCAAATGCAAAGGCCCAAATAAGCAAAAAGAGGAGCATTCCGAGCCCCACCACCTGTCTGTTCACCTAGATGTAAACACGTTAGTGTTTGTACTTTCAGATTCTGGTCTTTCTAACCCTCCAGCTGCTACCACCCGGGCAGTGAGGTTGCTGAAAAGCCCTGCTGTGGGGAGGGGGCTCGGGTTCTGCTTCTCTGCTTGTGGGCACTGAGACCGGGGAGAAAGGAGGCTCAATTCAGGGAACACTTTCCCTGTGTTTCGAGGGGCCACTCCCACGACCATCCCCTAAGACATTAGTCTTGTCTTCTACGTGCAAGCTTCCCCCTCACCCAAGACAGCACTTTCCACCTGGCAGAGACCCTTTTTCATCCAAGTCTCACTTTCCTTGTGCTGTCAGCTCCTTGAGGTCACATCCTAAGTCCGTCTAAGCGACCTTGAAACGCTCCCAGCACCCAGAGCACCTTGCCCGTCATAGACATCCACGATGCATGAGTGAGACACAATCAGAGGCGTAGCTCAAACAGAAGTTTAATGATCTGAAGTGAGAGCGAGGAGGGTTGGGAATCCTATACAAGCCTTTTCCAGGCACCAGGCAAAGGGAGACGTGAGATCTCCTTCCTTGGAACAAGGCCGATCCCCTTGGATGTGTCCTCTTGAATCTAAGAGTGCAGTTTGGATGCCAGTGGTTGCCAGCTTGTCAGTCCCACTCTGAGGTCTGTCAGGGCACCTGCTGTCCTTCCTCCACTTGCTGCACGGGCAGCGCCACCCGCACTCTCCCCTTTTCTCTTTCACAAGTGGAAACAGCTGTGTAAAATGTTATTTTCGACTATAATGCAATCAGGCTGAACTTGGCGTTTGCCTCACGCAGTATTGAAGCTGATGCTTTCATTTTTAGAACAATGTGTCTGAGTAGCAGAGGAAGGCGGGATCACAAGGCAGGACTAAAATTTCTTCCACAGACTCCCGTCTTGGTCTTGCTGGCTTACACTTAGAATTTGTGGCTGCTCTAGAACGTACACACCAGTGCATTTGGGGGAGCACCTCCCAATTATTTTTTGCCATCGTGTTTTGAAAATGGGTGAAGAAGAAGATTTGCAATTTTGTCAAGTTGCATTTAAATTTCATTTTTTCTAGCAGAGTGGAACTTGCTAGTCAATCAAAAATTAGTTAAGAAAGATTTATTGAGTTAAAAGATTTGAATTTGTTTAAAACCTCACTTGACGATGTTAGCCCAGGGAAAAGCTCAGAACCCAGGGTGTCTACCAGCTCAGGGATGTCCCAACCCACGATCCCAAAGCTTTTCTCCAGAAGACGGGTGGGCTTCAAATCAGTTTTCTGTGTGGAAGAGGAGCAAGGATGTCAGCTTGTCATACTGGGTCTTCAGTGGGTCCATGCGACAACAGATGCAGCCCAGGGATCAAGTTTGTACCAGACCATTCCGTTCCTCCCTCTTGACAGTCTTACCCTACAGACCGGGGACGGGCTTCTGAGCCTGCCCATGGCACCCTGGGAGCCTTCAAGCTAATTCTGATTCTAATATCGGCCAGTGCTCAGCACAACTCAGATGACCCACATCCTTTCACAGCTGGAACGCTTTGCACGGGGGTATTTGTTACCGGTCTCACAGGTACATAGATCGCGCGTTGTCTGAGCCATCTGTCCCACGGCCTCCTTTGGGTTCCGGTGAAATGACTCTGAGTTCGTCTGGCCCCTGATCGTTTCAGCAGATTCCACCCCGAGTTCTGTATCATTTTTCAGGGATTTGGGAGAAGAGTGGTCGAGTGGAAGAAAAGGGAAACATACACTGTAATTATTAAAACAACAAGATGTGTTTCATCTGTCAGGTTGGCAAGGACTACAGAAGCAGAGAAATACCCGAGACTGCCGAGACTGCGGAGAAATAGCCCGTCATGCGCTGCTGGAGGGAGGGGGAGTGGCGTGAGCCTCCTGAGAGACAGTTTGAAAATACGCAGGAGACTTGTAAAAATGTGTGTGCCCTCTTGTCAAGCAAGTCAGTCTCTAGAAATATTAAGAAATAATCATACACATATACAGTAGGTGGGTACTCCTTGAAGTTACATATAATAATTAAAATTTGGAAATAATCTTAATAACTAAAAATATAATCTTGTTTAAATAACTTAGGGTTTAGCCATATGATGCAGCCATTTAAAGTCATGTTTTGGAAAAATTAATTTACTCATATTTTTAAGCTACCTCTTTGGTTTCCCTCAGAGTAATGATATGGCGACCACATTAGTGGACTCTTTTTCACTTTTAATTGAGTTTTGACAATGTCTACAAGTTTGTGGACTTTGACTTACATTTTTGTGAGTATTTTGGGATGATTCTTAAGGGTTATGAGTTTTCTTTTGGAGGTAATAGTAATATTACAAAACTGGTCAGGGTGATGGATAACTCTGTAAAAAAAAGCCACTTAATTGTACACTTAAAATGAATGAATTATATAACATTTGAATTATATCTCAATAAAGCTATTGAATTATATAAAAAAATAAATAAAATCATGTTTTAGAATAATATCTTATGTTGGCATGGGAAAATACCTACTCTATTGTTAAGGAGTGCAAAGCAGTTTGATCAAATTTTGTTAAAAAGGTAGATACAAAAAAAAAAGATACATACACAAAGAAAATGCAGGAAAAAATGCATCAAAGTGGTAACAGTGATATGCTGGAAAGGGTAACAGGTAATTTTTACTTATTTTTGGGTATGTTTTTCTATTAACAAATTTTTAACAGTGAACATGTATTACTTGTGAAATCAGATTTTTTTTTCTTAGAAAATAAGACAGAACACACCACAAATCTTCTAATGGCCAAATTAGGGGCAGACTTTATTTCCTCCACTGTTTGGTACCTGTCCAATTATTTCTGGGCATCTTCCATGTCTCCTCCTCTCTCCCCAGAACACACGCACATCTGCCCCTGCCCCTGCCCTCGCCCTCTCCTAGAACTCAGCTCCTTCTCCCGCTGTGGCAGCTGGGGCAGGGGCTTGCATGCTACCTGGGGGTGGGATCCTGCCCTACATCTTCTGAGGGGTGGGCCGATCTCTCCTCACCAGGTGGGTCTGAGTCTGTCACCCCCATCCACTTAGCAAGTGTGGGCTGTGCGTGAGATCAACCAGGACAAACCCAGGCAACCTGACAGCTCTTTGTTCATGACAGGTGCCCAGTAGATGTGTGGATGCATAAATACAGCACTCAAATCAGCAGAGACGTTTTAGGGCTCTCTGGGGACAAGGAGACAGGAGAGCTGTGGGCCAGCCAGGCTGAGAGCAACTCAGAGGTATTGGCTTTGAGATGCTGTATTCCGGCCTCTCAATCGATATTAAAAGCTTATTGGCTCCCACATTTTGTATTATGCTAGGGTGTCCACCCCTGTGAGGATTTCAACAGTTTTTAAAAATGAAATCATTAGCCCAGCTTATATTTCAGGGCTGTGTTACACTGGTCAGTGGAGCAGGATATTTTCTGAAACAGCAAGTTGGACACTTACCCAAATTGGTGGGCCGCATCGCCCCACAGAGAAGTTCCTTCCGCACCAGCACGGGGCTTACAATGTGTCTAGACAGCGGGAACAGTTTTCATTGCCCTTTGCCATTGAACTTGCCAGATGTCAAGGCCTAAGCTCACTGACAGAACATAACACACCAATAAAAAGAAACACACAGTCCTCATCCCTCTGCAGAAGCCTTTCTTGGCTCTGCTTCCACCCCCGGAAACCAGGCATGGGGCTCGCTGTGTTGTGTCTGTTCCTGTGGTGCTATCTCTGTTCTCTTTTTGATACACAGAGAAGGCTGTGCTTGCTCAGGGCACAGGGATTTCGGTGGGGAAAATGTGCAGCTTGGAAAACCGGACTCTGTTGTGCACCCACCTTGTTCCCTTCGCCCAACCGGTCAGCCACGTGGAGCTGTAGCTCTCTTCCTCACCTGCAAAGAGATGGCTCCCAACCCTCCTCACATGGTTGTTTTGAAGCTGGAATGCTGTTATAGGTATAGAAATGAGTGTAAAACATGTTATACGTGTAAGACGTTATCTTTTATATGGAATGCAGTAGGTTCCTAAGAAATAAGAGATAGAATTGCATTGTGGGGTTATGAAGGTGGGTACAGAGTTAGACCCTCACCGTGTGCACTTGGACAAACTAGCTTCTGTGTGCCTGGTTTTCCTCCCATAAATGGAAAGAATAACAACACTTCATAGAGCTGATATGAAGATGAAAGGAAATAATACATGCAAAGTACTTCTAAACAGTACCTAGCACCTATGAAGGGGGTACCCCCCAAAAACCGGAATTGTCTTCTGGAGGTTGGGCCCCTTGTGGTACAGGCTCACCAGCTAGGTGAGTGTTCTGGGAACCCATCTGTATCAGTGCACCAGGGCTGGCCTTGTTGTGAGAGGCTGTGTTCAACTTCAGTGAATTTTGTTTGAAAATTCTTTCCATGTGTTTGCCCATTTCATGATGGGTGGTTTACAAGCACACCTGCCCGCACTGCACGCCGAGTGTTCAGCAGCTTTTGACCCAACGCAGCATGCCTCCCATGTTCCCCCGTCCCTGTTCACCTGATCTTGCCCCAGAGACGTTTTTTTCCAGGATGAAGAAAGTCCTCAAAGGGAAATGTATTGCCGATGTGAAAGAGGTGAAACAAAAAATGGCAGAAGCACTAAAAGATATCAACATCGACGAGTTCAAAACTGCTTTGAGCAGTGGGAAAACCATCTTGATAGATGTATTGCATTTGAAGGTGACTGGGATTTAAACATGTAAGAATAAATACTCAGTTTTTTAGAAATACATTCTGTTTTGGGGGGCCCCCTTCATAGTAAGCATTCAATAAATGTAAGCTGCTGCTGTAAATGAATGAGAAAGGTCAATATGTCTGTAAAAAATTGCATAATGGGGCCCAAAATCAGAGTGATGGGAGCACAGCGTGGAAATGGGAGCTCTGTAATCGAGCATCTTCTGTGCCCAATCCGGGAAGGCTTCGTGAAGGAGCTGGGCTTGCAGGAGCTCTTTGAATAGCAGTCAGATGAGTTGTCTGTCTGGGGAGGAGAAACTGTATCCAAACTCCTGATAAAATTTGGAAGAAGTTTCAGAGGGTGTAGGGTTACCAGATTGATGGGAGATTGAAAAGTTCTGAAAACAGAAGCTTGGTAGCCAAAATGTAGGCCTGACCACCTGTAGAAAGCTCTGAAATAGAGCAGACTAGGCCCCCAAGGGCCGCTTTCAAAGTCTTGAACTTGACAATTGTGCTGCGGGAGCATCCTTGGCTGTGTCCGCAGAAGGCACTCCCCAGACTTCAGATGGACGGGAGGCTCAACAGGCAAATGCATATTAATTGAAGTTTTGTCTAATTGTGTGGCGGAAGTGAGAGGAGAAAGAGGTGACTGTTGGAAGAGCACAAATTCTGGGATATTCGGGGGCTGGGGGGCTCTCCACATCTGAGAAGAGTAAGAAAAAGGCTCTGTTCTAAAAGAGCAGGGACACAGAAATACTGTTTAATTCGTCTTTATAAAAGGTGTGGTTGATATTGTCTGTGTAAAAGATTTGGTGTCAGAAAGTCTATCAACTTCCAAACAGTTATTTAGGATGGCGTAGCATGCCCCAGATCGGAGGAATACTACAGAGTAAATACTGTTAATCACCTACGAAGGACCATGGGCTCAAGAAACAGAAGGGCAGTGAGAGATCAGTTCTTGTCTGACGTCCTCCTTGTATTAAAAGAGGAAACTGAGGCTGAGACAATGGGGTAACCCACCCAAAATCTCTAATCCAAGCATTTCAGGATTCCGCTAGTCTCTTTGTCTCCCGTTTGGGTAGGATCAGGAAGAAAATTCCCGTTTTGTTGTGTGGCGGCGGGGAGCCATGAGCGAGTCCCCTTTAAGCGCATCCTCTTGGCTCCCGGCTGGCAGGCTTTGATGCGCCCACCGTGCCTTCCCATTGGTCATTTTGTGCGGCTCCTCGGTCCCTTCCAAGATTCCCAACCAATCCACTGCTCCTTCTGGCGCCGGGGCGGGCTTTGAGGAATGTACCATGCGGACCGTGCGGGGGGGGCGGGAGGGGAAGGGCCGGGCCACATCGCCTTTCTTTACCTTTGCTTGTCGCCTTGGCGTTCCCGCACCGCTGGAGCCCGTAGGTAACAACGGCTACCTAGGGTGGAGAGCCACGCGGCAGCGCCCGGGGTGCACTTAGAGCCGCTGCTACCCCCAGGCTGCGGCCCCGTGGTGGGGCTGGAGGGCCGCAGTCCCCGCTCTTCCATGTGTTCACCCAGCCGGCGGCCGCAAGGCGCACTCGGCTGCGCGCTGGGTGCAGTCGCCCGCGCCTGGGGCTGCGTAGCGCGGGGCGGCGGCCGGGCGGCGGAGGACGCCGCGCCGGGGGACACCGCGTTATGAGGCGCAGGTGAGGACCGCCGACCCCGAGCTCGGGTTTCCACGGACGCTGGCAGACGCTTGGGGCTGGTGACCCGCGGCTCCGGACTGGTGGCCGCGGCGCTGCGCCCGGGCCGCCCGGGGGCGCGAGGCTCGCAGCATGGATGGCGCCGCCTTCTGGCGGCCCTTCCAGCCCTTCTTCGGCGGGCGCGGCCCCGGCCCCTGCCCTTGACCCCCAGAGGTGGCGGCCGCGTGGGCCCCGAGTCCGGGGAGGTCTCGGCGCCTGGTAGGAGTGGAGCGGGGTGCGGATGGAGGGTCTGGGAGGCGTTGGGTGCGGGGGCTGGAGGCCGGAGGCCGGGGGCGGGTGGGGCCTGCCCTCTGCCCGGTGCCCGGCCTCCGGGCGTTGCTGAGTCCTTGCCTGAGAGCCCTGGTCTGTGGTCCGGCGGGGCTGCGTGCGCTCTGTGGTCTGCGTGGCAGGTGGCCAGGACAGCACCCTCCAGTCCCATTTCCCGTTCTTTTGTTGTGGTAGTGGCGCACAGCGTGAGACGACGGCAACCACAAGCAACGCTATCTAGGAGTCTCCCCTCCTCTCCCCCCAACCGCCTCCGAGGTATGCACAGCCCCCTGGGAATTCCTGCCGGGACTGTCACCTGGAGGAGTAGAGTACCGAGTTAGAGGCCCCCGGGCGCGTGGGGAGCCCACGCGAGAGCCGCGGAGTTGCGGGGCGCGGGGCAGGGCCCCAACCTCCCTCTGGTAGGGCAGGGACTGGCCCTCTGTCTCGGCTGTGCATCTGCACAGCCCAAACTCGTTCCCACGAATACAAACCAGGTTCACGTCCGTTCACGGAGGTGTTTAACACAAACGTTAATTACGGTTTGTGCCAAGTGCGTTCATGCAGAGGAATGCAGGTGAATTGTAAACAGCGTCTTTTTTTTAAGACTTGTGACTTTTTTTTAGTGGCATGCGGATGAAGAGAATGGCATTTAAACAGCAGTACACCAGTGTGTATTTGGTCCCATCTGATCATGTGCGACATAGATGGTCCTCAGGTTGACAGTGTGTCCCCCCAGGGCTGAGGAGCTGGGTTTTGTAGGAGAGGCTCCTCACATGGAACTGTCGCTGCCCCCAGGAAGGCTTTGCCCTCTCATTACCTGGGCACACAGGTAACAGGTCACAGCTGGGGTTGCCTTCTCCTCTGAGCAGGTCTGTAAAGGGCCTTCAGCAGGATCTTAAAATTCCATGTTCTGTTGTCACGTGTACCTGTGTCGGAAGCCCAGCTCAGGTTGTTTTAGCCCGGCACTGAATTCGTCTTGTGCATCAGTGTTTAACATTTTAAAAACTTTGATAGTGTACTAAATAGCATGAGCTAATTCTAGAATTATAGGGGAAGCATAGTTTGGAGTTCCTCTTGCAAAGGATCTTGAGGAACTTAAACTCAGCTCCTAGCCAAGACTCTTGTGTTCACAGCACTAACTTTTGCAATGCCTAGGGCGTGATGACCATGTTGTGATTTTCCCCCCAACCTGGTGCGGTTCCCACCCAGTGAGGCTGTTTCTAAGTGCAAGAGCGAAAATGGGCCCTGGAATAAAGTATGTAGAGTACTCAGGGCAATGCCTAGAGATGGTAGACAGTTAGTAGGCATGAGTGCGTTCTTTTCTTTCCTCTCTGGAGGCCTGTGGGTGATGAAATTGGGTGCTGTGGGATTTCACGCTACCTTCTGAAGTGGGGGAGGTGGGCAGCCTTCTTCCCACCCCAACCTGTAGCTCTCACTTGGAAACTTTTATGGTAGGTTATAAATGAAACTCAAACCTCTGGACCCAGAAATAAAAATCCAACAAGAGAAATTGAGCTCTTCCTCCTGACTTGTGTGTCGTGTGGTTCCAGAGAGGATGGTGCTCACCTAAGGGCAGGAGCTCTACACCACTCTGCAGGAAGCTACGTGGTCAGACTTGACCCTGACCTGGGTCTGTTGAGTAGTCTTGTGGGTGAGGAATTTGGTGGTTGTTGGTTTGACACGTCCGAGTGGCACCCTAAGCCTTCCCAAATTTCTCCTACACCTGCGTCTGGGAGGTGGCCCCAGGTGGGGGAGGCCTGAGCAGCAGGTGGGATAGTCTCAGGTTCCCTGGGCCCCACCTCTGACCTGGGCCGGTGAGGAGCCCTGGATTAGTCCCGTTCTCTAGAAGAAGTGGAGGTGACGTGGTTTGCTCTGAGTTGCCTGTGACTTGATGTCTGAGTTGGACTTGAATTGGGTTTTTCTTATCTTACATAGGAGAAAATAAGGCCCTCTTTCTTGAGAATATGAGGGACTAGAGACACCAGGCCATTGTGTTTTTCTGATGATGAGAGAGCTAAGAATAGTTGCCATTTGCGTTGCGGGCTGGTGGTGTGTGGGAGCTGGGTAGGCGTCCTGCACCTCTCACGCTTCTCCCTCCCAGCCACATGCAAGGCCGGACTCCTTGTTGGTTCTGTTCTGCAGGTGATGAACTAGGGTTTGATGAGAGCCCAGGACAAGGGAGTGACAGAAAGCAGGGCAGCCCTTAGATCAGGGCTGTCTGGCCCCCGTTCGCCAGTGGCTGGGGAGGCGAGCAGAGCCCCTGACACTGCTGTGCTGCCTCCCTGGTACTAGGGGCTCTTGGTTGTGCTTGGCTCTGTTTTTTATTTTTATTAAATTTTTTTTTCAATTTGCTGGCTTTTACAGAGGAAGAGAGTGAGAAAGTCAACCTGTTGCTCTACCCATCCATGCATTCGTTGGTTGATTCTTGCATGTGCCTTGACCAAGGATCGAACCCGCAACCTTGGCACATCAGGAAGATGCTCTAACCAACTGGGCCAAATGGCCAGAGCTGGGCTTTATTTTCCCCTGAATTAGAGTTTTGACACTCTGAACTTTGCTTGTGCGAGAAGCATTCCTCTAGCCAGGTGGAGGGTTATTACTTTAGAAACAATAACCATAGCTGAAAAAAATCTGCATTTGCAGACTTGAAGTGTTTAACAGGACCAGATAGGGAGGCTGGGGTGCGAGAGTGGAGGTGGGTTGTGGACAGAGGACGTTTGTGCCGTTCTAACCCAGGGGACATATCGAGAAGCCAGGCTTTTTAACTTAAGCTGCAGGCTGAAATTGTAAACCCGGAGGCATGGCACTTGAGCTAAAATCTGTGTAGTAAATGAGACTCTCGGTTTCTTTAGGTGGCAGGCTTGAAAATCTGATTCCTCTTTGGGTCTTTGGCTTCACAAAATTGTGGGAATGGTGGAGCTAGTGTTTGGAAATGTACCTAAACTCTTTGTGGACTTCCCCTTCCCTTCGGACCCTCGTTCCCTTTGGTTCTGCTTTGTGGAATTCAGCACTAACCCTGTGCCGTTGGGCGGGGTGGCGGAGGGCGCCTGGCCCCTGCTTGGGATGCGTTCACGGACAGGACAGCACCCGCCTGCCCGCTGCTGCTCAGCTGCCTGCGGTCTACTGTTTTCTCGGCATGGGCTTTAGCTGTCTTATCGTTAAATCGTTGTCCAGACACTGGGGG
>PVKM010047574.1:0-11403 GCA_004027735.1 Carollia perspicillata
AGTAAAAAAGATTTCGCTCTTGAGAACAAATTTACTGGATTAAAATCTCCATTCCCTCCTCGGGATACGAGAACAGCTTTCACCATTAAAATTCATCTCAAAGGGAAAGTATTGATAGATATTCTTCAAAAAGAAAAAAAAAGAGGAGGCCCTCCCAAGAATTACTCCAAAGTTTAGAGGAGACTGAAACATTTCCTAAGTGGACATTCACTTAAATCACCAGGTTTGCCTCCCAGCTTGGGTGCTGTCAGATAAAGAGGAGACAGGCCCTGCAGGAGATGGTGCTTCTGACTGTAAGCTACCAATACAGGAATGTTTTATTTCCACAGCTGAAGGAAAGAAATGAGGATTTGGATGCCTTTGGGATTAAAAAGAAAAAGACTTAAGATAGAAATGATTCACTCTATCAGTGATCAGGAAAACACAACAGAGAATTACTTAGGAGAATTTTATGACTTTAAGGTGAGAGCGAAACTTCTTAATGGAAATGTTCGCAGATGGACTAAGAATGTCAATGATACAGGATACAGGCTTATTGACTTTTTCTGTGATGGGCTGCTTTGGGGAAAGACCCACATTTGGGGTTGGAAGAGAAAAGCAGAACTTTGAAGTAAGATGAAGAGAAGTAGTGAAAGTAAACAAAAAACAAAACCAAAAATATTAAAAGAGCATTTCAGGAAAGTATTTCACCAGGGAAGTCAAGCCAGACATAGTTAATTCACAAAAAGAAATCTCTTGGGATTGCAGAAGGTTAACTAGATTTGGAAATGAAGTAATCTGGTAACCCTTAAGAATCAAAAAAAATTCCAAATGTATGAAAGAAGAAATAAGTTGCTTAGAAACAGAAAAACATTAGAATTGATCACGGGTAAAGCCAATAGATGTGGGGTTTTTTTTTTTTTTGGTGACTCTAACAAAAGCAATGAAGATATAAAAATACGTGCAAAAACTGAAAGGTCAAAAGATAACTACACAATATATAAATTAAAATGTTAAAGATAACATTATTTTATTTTTAAATATTAATATCTCACTGAATTTGAAAATATGCAAACAAAAGTAGCAATAGTAATTCAAGAAGCAGGAGAACTATTTAATTGCCCGTTAAACAAAGAAGACATAGAAAATGTTGTTATGGAGGACCAGATATTATTGCTAACAAGGACCAGATTTATATACATCAGGAAGGGGCTGACTTTTAAACTTTTACAACAAAGTTACTTCCTGATATATACAAAATGTTACAAAACCTGAAAAAGATGAAAAGGTACCAAATTTGTTTTATGAAATTATGACATGTATAGCAAAATATGACAAACACAATTAAAATCAAAACCATAAAGCAAAATAATTTATGTGAAAATCCTAAATAAAATACTAGGATAAATTCGATAGTTGATGAGAGGAAAAACCTCTCACAACTAAGAAGGGCCTATTCACAAGAATAAATAAGTATTGGAAAATCTTTGAGAAAAACATAATTTAAATGGATTTGGAAAAGCCTGAAATTCATTAACTTTTCTGAATTAAAATTCTTTTAAAACTAGGAATCCTTAATAGGATTAGGAAAACCACAAGCACCGTCTGAAATCAATAGTTGTATCTGACACAGTAAAGAAACTCTAGAGATAACCTTGTAAGTAAAAAGTGAAAAGCAAGGATGCTCGATGATGATTTCACACGGATTGGGAAGTATACCCAACACGATTAGACTCAAAGCATTTATAAAACAAACAACAACAAAATAAAAAAATATTGCTTGTATTTGCAGACAACAGAATTATTTACCTAGAACAACCAGTTTTAAAACTGGTATTATTAATAAGATCATTATGTCCGAATATGTCATGAAGTTACTCAGAGTAATAATACCTTTGTTATATTAACAGTAGTAAATTATAAATAATTTATTAAAGTAACTAAGCCAAAGTGTAAAACAAGCAACACGTTTAACGATAGACATGCAAAAGCTGTATGATGCAAAACTACAAATATTAATCAGAATTATAAAGTGTGTGAGACACTGTGCTTTACAACAAAATCTTATTTACTCTTCACTACTATCCTATTGCACATGTATTTGCTCCTTCGAGGCTTAGAAAGATGAACATCTAGCAGTTAAGTGGCAGGGGGAAGAGGAAAAGGGTGAAGGAAAAGAGAAAGGAAAAAAAGCTGAAGAGAAAGTGGGGACTACCTAGGCAAATATTCATAGATGTAGACTTGACTGCAGAAGACTTTTTGTAGCTAATACAATATTTTCCTTATCAGAAGCATTGTAAGTATAATCTAAGTCTTAACAACAAATCAGGGAAGATACCTGCTGCAATGTTACTTGAATATACAATTTAGACAAAACATGATAATAACTAATGAACATATTCACTCCACTATCAACCCAAATAAGATAAATTGCAATAAAATATTTTAATCTATTAGATTTGCAAAAATTACAAGTTAGACAATACTTTAAACGCCATCACAAAATGAGTACTCAAAGAATGCTCCTGGAATCTAAACTGTTTCAGCATTTGTCTTTAGCAATCGGGCAATTTTTACTTTCTTGAACATATCTGATTAAACACAGTAGAGGTATGGTCAAACATTATGATCAAATGTTTACTGCAAAGTCACCTGTAATAGCAAACAATTACAAACTAAGAAACAACTAGTAAATAATACAATTAATGCAGCATATAAAAACCATTTGCTAAGGCATTTTAATTGCAAAGAAAATTGGTTGTTATATTTATAAGAACATTTAAAAAAACTCATAGTATTTATCTCTGTGGGATTATGAATAATTTTTGTATCTTTATAATTCACTTTCTTTTGCAGATTATCCATAATGATTATATATTGTTTCTAAAAAACAGACCATTTTAAAATTGGTTTAGCTAACTAAATTCCTCTATTTAAGGGGAGTAGGAGGGAAAAAAAAAAAGAGACAGTGGTCAACTTAAAGGAGAAAATTGGGGCAATAGCTAAAGGGAAGTCTATAGTTTAAATATTTGGGAAACTATTTAACCTAATTTGAAAAACTCATTTACAGCTTGAAGACATTCAAAGAACTGCTGTGAAGCAAGGAGATAGGGATGATCACCATTTCTGCTCAGTGCCGTGGAATGAGGTTGAAGATGAAGGTCATGGACCAGCCGGCAGCAGGTAGTCTTTGAAGTGGGACACCTGTAATTGCCTGCTTGGCCAACCACGCAGCAGAACGGGAAGCCTGCCAGAGTTGTCATTCTATTGTTATTAAAAGAGGCCACAGCATATTTTGCTGCAAAAATATATCTATTTCCAAGTAGCCTTATAATTTTAGTCCAAAATAAAGGAAGTGTTTTGCTCAATCTTTATGAACAGGAAATTAAGAGAAACAGTGGATACAGAATTAACTTATTATTAATTGTTCTTAATGCTAGAGACTCAGTAAGCGACTCTGAGCAGGTCATGGCAGCTAGAGAAAGGATAAGAACACTAACAAAGTAAATATAAGAACTAATAAAAGATCCTCACACACGCATCCTAAATGATTTTTCATCTTTAGGAATAGAGCTGTAATCAACCAGGACGTGGTTTTGTACCTATGCTTTGGGACTATTAATAAAGATATAATTTTTATATAATGATGCTATACATTGGCCAGGCATAAGATACAGGAGACAGCTCCACCAATCTAAACATGCACTTTCTTCATTAAAATGTCATCCAGCATGAGCCAAAGTCAGCAGTCTTAAATACACAATGGTCATGTCCACCTTACAAATGGAGTAAAGTTCAATTCCATGTAACACCATAAATTTTATAAACATGTCTCACTTTAAATTAAGAGAGAAGATTGACATTTTGCACAGTCCTAACATTGCTGAAGTGACAGGTATCACAATAGAACTTCATTAAAGTTTAGTATTATATAGGGAAGGAATGGCATTGTGATTAGGTTCAGTATTTGACACAGAATCACAGGAGAAAAGTGAAAAGCAAAAAATCAAAACGTAGGGCTCCTGGATGTTCATGGTTGGGAGCATGTCCATGGGAGCACTATGAATGTCTATCAATAAGCAAGAATTGTATAAATTAGAATATAGCCACAACATAGAGTATTTTGCAAGCAATAAACTATGAAGCAACAGATTCTTGTGTATTCACTTGGAAGGGCCTCCCAGATACTCTGCCAAGTGAATAAAGTATCAGATATGCACTCAGTTCCATTCAGATCTTCACTAAAATGTGTATGTGTGTTTACAGAAATGTCACAGAAGAATGACATCGATTGTTAACATTGGCCATCTCTCTATAGGAAAATTGGGTGGGGAAAGTAGCAAGAAGCATGTAGTCAACATATTCACAAACTGTTTGGGGTTTATACAATGAACATGTGTTCATGTGTTAGCTAGAGCAATAAAATGTTAAAAATAGGCACTGAACAGTTTTTTTTAAGTTCTTGGATTACAAAAGAAGTCAGTCAAGTGCAGAAAAACTCAGAAAGGTCCTAATCCTTACACATCTAAATCAATATAATAGGAGATTGTAGACCTTATAAGTAACTGTAAACTGGACATGGTTCTGGACTTGCTGGTACATGCAGGGATTTAAAAGATGAGCAATAGGAAACTGAGGCTAAAGAGAGAGGTTCTTACAATAGGAGACCACCGTGCAAATCCACTGTTCATCTCCACAACTCTGCCCTGGCTTTGGGAAGGAAGTGGACATTTCTTTCAAGTCATGACTCAGTCAAATCTACAGTCGACACACAATAAAATGCCAGTCCTATGGGGTCCTCTTTCGCTTCCACAGGCACTGTCATTTGTATTATTTGGTTTCTAACATAACATTTATGCTTAGAGGGACATTCTCATGCAAGCCTTTTGGAAATAGTATTTTTAAATGAGTACTTTCAATGCCCAAACACCATTTTTTTCTTAATGTAAATGACTGAAATTATCACACATGGTTGTACCTAAAATGAGATCATCAGGCACAGGAACTGACCGGAGTCATGGCAGAGATGTGCCTTCTTAGAGGTCATGTGTGACATTGAAATTACTAAGCTAGAAACCTGGCGTGTACACAGAAGAATGTGATGCTCCAATAATGCCTGACTGTAAGGTCTGCCTGACACTTAACTTTTGTTCTTTTTCACTTCCAAAGGTTTAGAAGAAAGAGTGTATACCATGTTTATAAATTTTAGTTTACCTAAGAAACACGTATCAGAGTCTGATTCAGACCTACTGTATAAAAATCTAGGGTACAGAGCCCCAAGAACGTGTATTTTTCACAAGCACTGGATAATGCTACAGCAGGTGTCTACTTTCTAATAATCACCCCTCCTCAAAAATATTCAGCATTCGTCACAAACTGTCTACACAAGTGTTTGGTCTGGCTTACAACATGTCTTAACAATCATAACGTTTCACATAAAATATGTATTTCTGACTTCTATTTAAATACCTGAAGATCAATTAAGGCCTTCTTTTGTGGAAAAAAATAAGGTTTTTAGACTAGGTATACTCTCCAACCCATATGGTCTCCATCAGTTCCTAAATGCCTTTCTTACCCATTTCACTAGTTTATTTTAACCTGTTAGCAACTCTGGTCTTTGGAATTTCCATACCTATTTATAATCTGGTTATTCCATCTCATAACTCAAATCTGACTTTCAGACTGCCACTGTGCTAAGTTCTCTAAATACATTTTTTAGTTTGATTCAGCAGAAGGTCATAGAAAGTTTACTATAATTTTTTCAGGTTGAGTAAGTGAAAGAGCTTTAGCTGTTGCTCTTAGGGTGTTAGAGGTATTGCAAGTGTTATCAGTATTAGGGGCAGTAGTATTATTTTTTCAAGTTTCAGATAGCAGTAATTCAATTGCAGGTGCCCTAATTAAGTAGAACTGTCTCTTTAAAAAAACTAATAGGATATTGGGTTATTAGCTCTTTTATGTTGTCTTATCTCTAGAATAATAAATATTTGCTAAAGCAAATAAGTGCATTGCATAGGCTATAATGTTTTTGAAGTATCATCATAAGATGTATAACATTATTCCATTCATTAAGAAGTATGTGCTCAGTATTTCATGGTGGATTTTCATTAAAAATAGATCATTTTGGCTATTTCTTGATTTTAAGTAGTGAGATCTGGAAATGCATTAATGTTAAATGTTATTATTATTTTTAGTCCTTAAATAGTTTAACTTTGGGCTGTCATATGTTATTACTACCATCATCTTACAATGATGCACTCCTTGTAATTAAATGGTCAAAAATATGTCAAAAGCATATAATGTGAAGTCAGAGAGACTTTGAAGTCACATCATCTAACCTCCTCTGTCTATTCAATCACACAGAGTGTAAACTGACAATGCTAATGCCAAGATCATTAGCTAGAGATATTCTTCAGCCCTCCAAAGCCTTATCTGAACAAGATTGTGAGCCTTTTATGGTTGCTTTTAAGATTACCATACAACCAAGTACATTAACCACAATTTTGTTTTCGATATATGAATAAAGAGTATCTTATCTAAGTTTTTTAATTAAATTATCTTATTCTACATATAAATTTATAGACTGATGCGGACCCTGGCTCGTGGAGTCAGCCACATTGTGGATGGGGGAGAGACATTCACACAGTATACCGAGTCCTGTGGAGGAAAAGGGCGGGTGGCTTCCCTCTCCAGAGGAGCCAAAAGCCACAGCCTCCATCATGACAGGCCTTTATTGTGTTTCTCAGCACATTACATGATGGTTCTCATTTACTGTGCACAGGTTGCTTTAGGTGGTTACCTTTTACACAAAACGAAGGAGTCAAAGCCACTAATCACATCACAGAAGAGGGATATTTGCAAATGAAAAGGAAAAGTGGTTGAACCTGTTACAACTCCATACTGGGGTATTTTAGCATGGATTTCAGGAAGTTATTTTGCAGTAAATGTTTGCTGCAATTCAAGGTGAGGGAGTTTTACCAAAAGCAAGTCTCAAAGCGCGAGGCACTTTGCAGGCCTGATTCCCTACAGGAGAACCTATCAATGGGCTTGGGTCCTGTGCATCTCCAAGTGGGAGTTGGGCCCATACCACGCAGAACAGTCTCCTACAAGGGACTTTTTTTTTTGTTATAATGCAGGGGAGTACTCTAAATGGCAGTAGGCAATATTCTTTAGTGATTCATAATGAAAAAAGCAAAAAGTCTCCAGGCTACTTAAAACATGACATGCTGTTTCTTGCTTAATGAAAGATAAATTAAAATCATTTGACACTACCATATGTTAACAATCATTTCCTAAGCTGAAAAAAATATATATATATTACTACAGATGGTTTGATTTAGTGTCTGAAAAAGGTTGCAGGGAAAAAACCCTCTTTCTGTTAGTATATTTTTTGGTGTGATAATATATACAATCTTCAGTGAGTAAAATATTTGAATATGTACGACTATACCTGCCATTTTGAATCAGAATTAGCTGCATGAATAATGCCTAATTACCTGCAGGATGGTTTCAGAATATAGATAAGAAAACAGACGGTACAAAATTGTTGATTCTATATACACCAGGACATTATCACTAAAAACCCAATGTCATGAGTGATAAAAGGTTGTAGAGAGTCATCCATACTCATAGTCATGGCCTATTGTAACAGTCCTTAATGTGAATTCATTTATTAAGAATAATGTGTTTTTATAGTTAAAAAATTAACATTAAATATTATCAATACTGTATCATGTCTCTCATTTTTATTTAAAATATTTTAATATTAGATATTTTTGAAAAAAATAACCTTAATAATATCCATCTAACTCAATCCATTGTTTTGTATTTTGTGACTTCCTTTCTAAGGTTTACATATCTAAGTTTTTGCACATCTGCTTTTCTGTTTAAGATTATTTTACCAGAATTTTCCAATATAGTGATGTCAACTTCTGGCCAAGATGGAGGCGTGGGTAGACACACTGTGCCTCCTCCCACAACCAAAAGAAGGACAACAAATTTAAAAACACAAAACGACCAGAACTGACAAAAAAATCAAACTGTATGGCAGTCGGAAAACTAAGGAGTTAAAGAAGAAACATTCATCCAGACCTGTAGGAGGGATGGAGACAGGCGGCTGGTGGACTGGGTGTTTTCTCATTTGCGTGCAGATAAACTGGGAGGAATACTGGGAGCTAGGCAGACCATGAAGCCAGGGATCCGGCGCAGAAAAATAAAGCCTCAAACCTCTGACTGAAAACACCTTTGGGGGTTGAGGCAGCAGCAGGAGAAACTCCTAGCCTCACAGGAGAGTTCATTAGAGAGAACCATAGGGTCCTGGAACATACACAAACCCACCCACCCAGTAATCAACACCAGAAGGGCCCAAATTTGATTGTGGCCAGTGGAGGAAGGAGAGAAAACTGGCAGAGAGCAGAGCATGCTGCATTGTTCCCTCTCAGACCCCACCCCCACATATAGCATCACAATGCAGCAATGTGGGTTGCCCAGCCCTGGTGAACACCTAAGGCTCCACCCCTCATTAAGTAACAGGCACACCAAGACAAAAAAATGGCCCAAGTGAAAGAACAGATCAAAGCTCAAGAAAAAATATAACTATGCAATGAAGAGATAGCCAACCTATCAGATGCAGAGTTCAAAACACTGGTAATCAGGATGATCGCAGAATTAGTTGAGTATGGTTGCAAAATAGAGGAAAAAATGAAGGCTATGCTAAGTGAAATAAAGGAAAATGCACAGGGAACCAATAGTGATGGGAAGGAAACCAGGACTTAAACCAATGGTGTGTACCAGAAGGAAGAAAGAAACAGTCAATCAGAACAGAATGAAGAAACAAGAATTCAAAAACATGAGGAGAGGCTTAGGAACATCCAGGACATCTTTAAACATTCTAACATCTAAATCAAAGGGGTGTCAGAAGGCGAAGAGGAAGAACAAGATATTGAAAACTTATTTGAACAAATAAAGAAAGAGAACTTCCCCAATCTGGCAAAGAATATAGACTTCCAGGAACTCCAGGAAGCTCAGAGAGTCCCAAAGAAGTTGGACCCAAGAAGCACACACCAAGGCGCATCATAATTATATTACCCATGATTAACCATAAGGAGAGAATTTTCAAAGCAGCAAGGAAAAAAAAGACAATTACCTACAAAGGAGTGCCCATCAGACTTTCAGCTGATTTCTGAAAAGAAACCTTGCAGGCAAGAAGGGGCTGGAAAGAAGTATTTAAAGTCATGGAATGCAAGTACCTACATCCAAGATTATTCTATCCAGCAAAACTATCATTTAGAATGGAAGGGCAGATAAAGTGCTTCCCAGATAAGGTCAAGTTAAAGGAGTTCATCATTGCCAAGCCCTTATTATATGAAATGTTAAAGGGACTTATCTAAGAAAAAGAAGATAAAAATATGAACAGTAAAATAATAACAAAGTCACAGTTATTAATAACCAAACCTAAAACAAAAACAAACTAAGCAAACAACTAGAACAGGAACAGAATCACAGAAATGGAGATCACATGGAGGCTTAGAAGCAGGGGAGTGGGAAGGTGGGAAGGGGAGAGAAGGGGAAAAGGTACAGAGAATAAGTAGCATAAATGGTAGGTAGAAGATAGACAGGGGGAGGTTAAGAATAGTGTAGGAAATGGAGAAGCCAAAGAACTTACTATATTAAAAATTATATTAAAAAAGAATTTTCTATTGTAATATTTAGTGTATGTAATATGTTATGGGGTTTTTGGTAAATATGTGTCTTAATAGAGGAATCTCCCATCTTAATTTGTTTTTTATTCTCAGCTCAGAACATTTTTTCATTGCTTTTAGAGAGAGAGAAAGGGAGTGAGGAAGAGGTAGAGGAAGAGAGAGAGAAAGACACTGATGTGAGAACACTGACTGGTTGCCTCCGATATGCACTGCCCCAAGGATTGAACCCACAACCTAAGTGTGTGCTCTGACTAGTAATCAAAACACCACTTTTCAGTTTTGGCCCAATGCTCCAACCAAGTGAGCCACACTAGGCAGGGCAATATATTATGTGTTTCTAAACTTGTATTTTAATTTATGAATTTGTTTTCCTATGGTTAGGTATTTTTGTTGTTAGAATTTCACAGCAATATTATAAATCATGATAAAAGGAACTTTTCCACATTTTTTTTTTTTGTGGATAAAGCATTCTATAAATCTCCAGATAACAGTTTTAGCAGAAGCATTATGGGGGGTGAAGGTAAATCCATACCAAGGTTAAGTATCTATTTTATAAGATAGGCGCTGCCTTTTCCATGATGTAAGTGGTGAAATTAGTTGATCTTGGGGAATCATGGCACACCATGGCCTCTGCATTAGGGTCTGTTGCTGACAGACGGGACACTCAGCACTGGAAGAAGCCAGACCTCTGCTAGCGAGTGGAATCCCATGTTGCTAAGTCCACACAGAACCTCCATCGTTGTCACCATGGGCACTTTGCTAACGAGTCCATTAGGTGATAATGTAAGTGGTTGAGAAAGGACACTGACTGAAGTCCACAGAATGGGTCATTATATCTAATTGATTAGTCAAATCCTTCTATGCTGAAGTTAGCCTTTAGTGAGCATTCACATGAGATATAAATATCTTCAAACTGCTGTAGTTGCCTATGTGGGAATACCTCATCCCCAGACCTCCTTGTAACCAATTTGCTAGTCATCTGTCTCTCAGCTCTTAGGCAATTTAGCCAAGCATTTAGATACAATCGATATATCTATAGACCTGTACTCCTAGTTATACAGCAATAGATAACAAATGCACTTGAGAACATTCTCAGAATTGGGATTACAAGGTCATTTTTTGTGATTTTGATCATTTATTTTCACACTGATATTTAATTTTTTCATCTCCACCAACAATGTACATGTACATCATTTTGCTACCTTATTATTACTAAGTCTTTTTAAAACTGGTGATTATACAGGGTCCAGCAGGTTATATAGGTAATGACTGCTTGAGTGTGGTTGGTAGGGTAATAATATGAGTGTAATAATTTACAGTTTTAATTTGAACACTTGACCTAAAACATCACATGGTGTGCTTGAGTGTGATATTGTTATGTTACAGAATCACATACTTATGATTTTAGTATTTTAGTATGAAATCATTTAGTATGATTTTAGTAATAAAAAGGGCATTATTTGTACTGGATGGTGCATAAAGTCAATATATGAATATATATATATATTCATATATGTATATATATACATATATATATACATTTAATCAGTATTTACTCATAAACTACTGTGTGCCCAGTACTGTGTTTAGTGTTTCATTTAAAAATTTTCCTTTATTACCTTCAAAGCAAAATGTCTGGCTCCATTTTGATTGTTTACTTGCATGCATATTATTCATGTCTTTTTCTTAGTCATCTGTTGGACTTTAGATTTAAAAATATTAATTC
>PVKM010047575.1:0-11417 GCA_004027735.1 Carollia perspicillata
CCTGAGCAGGATGGTTGCTGCATATGGGGGTTGGCTGAGTACAGGGATCCCGGTGGCTACTCTCTCAATTCTCTCCACGAGGCCTCCCTCCCCATTCTCTCCTCAAGTCTCTCTAGTCCACTCTGCCCTCCTTTTGCCAGGGATATACTGTTGTGGCTGTCTCCTTCAGATGACAATTTAGTCAATCAGTACTCAGCAGCCAGGCTTAAGCACCACAGGGCGAGGGCAGAGACCCTTCTGGGGTCCGATCGATTGTGTCCCCTCAGGCTGCTGTTGCTTGGAGGGGAGTTGTCTGCCTGAGCACAATGGCTGATGCCATATGGAGGATGACTTAGCACCAGGACCCTGGTGGGCTACTCTCTCAGTTCTCTCCCCAGAGCTTCAGTTCTTAGTCTTTCCTCAGGCATCAACCCCCAACACTCTGCCCCTGCCTTTGCCAGAGCCCAGGGTAAGTGGCTGCAAATGAAAATTTGTGTGTTGGCCCTTTAAACAGCTCTTGTGTCTCCAGCCATCTGTCTCTGGCAGAGAGCAACCATGCCACTTTTTGCTGCCAGTTGTTATCTGTGTACTTTTTAAAACTTTTATTTATTTACTTTTAGAGAGAGGGGGAGCAAGGGAGAAAGAGAGAGAGAAACATCAATGTGTGGTTGCCTCTCACACACCCCCACCAGGGATCTGGCCCCAAACCCAGACATGTGCCCTGACTGGGAATCGAATCAGTGACCCTTTAGTTCACAGGCCAGCACTCAGTCCACTGAGCCACACCAGCCAGGGCTATCTGTGTACTTTTTGGGCCCTGGTGTTCTAGTCTAGGAGTCCTAGCTTAGAGTTTAGACCTCATCCTTCTCAGGAGGATCCAACTGGCCACTTAATTATCCCTCTGGTGCTGCTGCTTATGGGTGCCCAGCCAGCCCTCTTGAGCCTCTGCCGCACTCCTTACCAAACAGGTTGTGCCAAAGCTGATACTCCTGTCTGTTCGAGGTTGTACAGCTTCTCTCTCACTATTGCTCAGTTGTTTGTTCCTGGTGGCTTCTCCACAATTGAGTTGCAATTCCAGATTAGCCCTGGGAGGATGTTAGTGTGACTTCTATTCACTCGTCCTCTGTCTTCTCTCCCAGTTCAACACCTTTTAAAGAATTTTTTTTAACTTTTCCTGAAATTTTTAAAATGTAAATACCCAATTTCAACCATCATCAGTATTTTGCTGTGTTGTTTATCTCTCCTGCACTTAAAAAATTTCTTTTTGGTTGGAACATTTTAGAACAAATTCCAGAAAATAATTTAATCTTTCCCCTAAATATTTTAGTGCTCATCATTAAAATAATAAAATCCAGGATAATTTCTTACATAACCAAATGTCATTATTTTATTTAATAATATTAACAATAATTCTTTGATATTACCTAACACTAATTTCATATTTGAATTTCCCCAATTATCTAAAACCTTTAAAAAATACTGAAGATTCAAAAACATTAACTTCCAAACAGGATTCACACATTGCATTGGGTGTTCTGACCTTTAACTCCTTTTAAACATCTCTTAATCCCAAACAGCGTGCTTTCCCTCTCTCTCCCCCCCACCTCTCTCTCTCTCTCCCCACACACACAAACCTCTCTCTCTTCTGAATGCTATTCTGTTTTTGAGAAAACCAGTCTATTTCCCATATTCTACATGTCACTATTGCTCCCTTGCATTGTCTGTCTGGTGTCCTTTGAACTATGCAGCCCCATTTATGAAATATTATTTAAAATGTTTTTCCAAGTAAACTCAGAAATAGTATTACTATCCATATTCATTGGAATATATTATAAAGGTAAGATGGTTTTACAATATATTGATGGCCTTTAAATGATTCATGTAAAGGTTTTAAATGGGAATTTTTTCTAAATCTATTATTTCTACTGTATTAACTGGAATTCTTTATTTTGGAGGAATTTTTCATCATCAATTAGTTTAGTATAAACCAAAATAAAGTTCATAGTAGAGAGACAAGATAAATATGTGTGCCTTCAATTTTAATGATCAATTATTGAAGTAATGAGTTGGCACTGTGGACACTTCCCATGGCATCCAATAAATTTTCTTTTCTCCTTTCTTCCTCCTATTCTTTCCTTTGTCCCTTTCCCTCTTCTCTCTGTCTTCTCTCTTTCTCTCCAATTTGGGCCAGTGAGATATCACAGTAACCTTTTTACTGTGATCTTTTAGCAAGACTCTTCAGCATTTGATAGTGTCCTTACTTTCTGGGACAATAAGATGTCACAAACTCATCACATACATTTTCTGCCCAAGTCCTGGAGTCAGCCATTTCTTCAGAAATTCCTTTTAGTAAGAAATAATATTTAGAGACCAGGATCTTGGCTATTAGGGATATTTGGCTTGTCATTGCTTCCAAGGCTTTTATTACAAAAGCTAAGACAAAGCTAAGATATATGCTTTTGAAAGAGAAGGGGATAAATCACGTGTTTTCACTGATAAAAGACTACAGGGTCTTGACTTTTTAAATTTCACATTTATATCTCTTTTTATACTAAATTATTGATACTTAAGAAAATTAACATTCTTAATAATTTGCTTTATCCTATAAGATACATATAATTTATAAAATAACAATATTGATATAATTTTCAACACTGATTATTGAATGAAGTGTAAGTCTTCCTAGCAGCTCTTTGAGACTTTGTAGTATTTCCTTCCCACTGAAGATCGAGAGTAATACTATTTCCAAGTTTACATGGAATAATTCTTTTCTGTAAATATATTTTATTGATTATGCTATTGCATTTGTTCCATTTTTCCCCCTTTATTCCCCTCTGCCCTGCACACCCCCTCCCAACCACATTCCCCCCATTTAGTTGATGTCCATGGGTCATACATAAAAGTTCTTTGGCTTCTACATTTCCTATACTATTCTTAACCTCTCCCTGTCTATTTTCTACCTACTGTTTATGCTACTTATTCTCTGTACCTTTTCCCCCCTCTCTCCTCTTCCCACTCCTCACTGAAAACCCTCCATATGATGTCCATTTCTATTATTCTGTTCTGTTCTAGTTGTTTGCTTTGTTTGTTTTTTAGATTCAGTTGTTAATAGCTGTGAATTTGTTGTCATTTTACTGTTCATAGTTTTCATCATTTTCTTTTTCTTAGATAAGTCCCATTAACATTTCATATAATAAGGGCTTGGTGATGAACTCCTTTAACTTGTCTTTATCTGGGAAGCGCTTTGTCTGCCCTCCTATTTATTATAAATGATAGCTTTGCTGGATAGAGTAATTTTGGATGTAGGTCCTTTCCTTTCATGATTTCAAATACTTCTTTCCAGCCTCTCCTTGCCTGCAAGTTTGTTTATTGTTTGGTTGTTTATTTGTTTGTTTGTTTGTTTTGAGAAATCAGCTGACACTCTTATGAGAACTCCTTTGTAGGTAACTGTCTCCTTTTTGCTTGCTGCTTTTAAGATTCTCTCCTTATGTTTAATCTTGACTAATGTAATCATGATGTGTCTTGGTGTGTAACTTCTTAGGGTCTCTCTGAGCTTCCTGGACTTCCTGAAAGTTTATTTCCTTTGCCAGATTGGAGTTCTCCTTCATTATTTTTTCAAATAAGTTTTCAATTTCTTGCTCTTCCTCTTCTCCTGACACCCCTATGATTTGGGTGTTGGTATGTTTAAAGATGTCCTGGAGGTTCCTAAGCCTCTCTTCATTCTTTTGACTTCTTGTTTCTTCATTCTGTTCTGGTTGAATATTTCTTTCTTTCTTCCTTCTGCTCCAAACTGTTGATTTGAGTCCTGGTTTCCTTCCGATCACTGTTGGTTCCCTGTAGACTTTTCTTTATTTAACATAATGTAGCCTTCATTGCTGCCTCTGTCTTTTTTATACTGTTAAAGTACCCAGTGAGTTCCTGGAGCATCCTGATAACCAGTGTTTTGAACTGTGCATCTGATAGGTTATCTGTCTCTTTGTCACTTAACTGTATTTTTTCTGGAGCTTTGAACTGTTGTTTCATTTCATCCTTTTTTTGGGGGAGGGGGGTCTGGGCACACCTGTTGCGTAATAAGGGGAGGAGCCTTAGGTGTTCACCAGGGTGGGGCAACCCACGTGCCGCATTGTGACACAGTATGTCAGGGAGGAGGCCCAGAGGGAACAGTGCCACTTGCTCTGCTCTCTGCCAGTTTTCAGTCACTTTCCCCACTGCCCACAATCAAATTGGGCTCTTCTGGTGCTGATTCCTGGGTGAGTGGGCTTGTGTGTGTTCTAGGACCCTGTGGGTCTCTCCAGTGAACTCTCCTGTGAGGCTGAGAGTTTCTCCCACTGCCGCCTCAACCCCACAGGTGTTTTCAGTCAGAGATTTTGAGGCTCTATCTCACCATGCTGGAACCTTGGGTTTCAAGATCTGTCTCACTCCGTATTTGTTCCTCCCAGTTTATCTACAGGCAAATGTGGGACCGCCCAGTCTGCAAGCCACTGCCTCACCCTGTTCACCGGACACTGCCTTTCTGCAAGTCTTCTCCACCCAGGGCCCGTCAACGCCCCTCCAAGTGGTCTGGATGAATGCTTTTTCTTTAACTCCTTGGTTGTCAGACTTCTATACAGTTCAGCTTTCTGGCAGTTCTGGTTATTTTTTGTTTTTAAATTTGTTGTTGTCCTTCTTTTGGTTGTTCGAGGAAGCATAGTGTGTCTTCCTATGCCTCCATCTTGGCTGGTACATGGAATAATTCTTTTCTCTGTTAGAATACATAGCATCAACCAAATATCCATTTAGGTTTATTTAATTCTGCTTGCATTCAATATTTACAGATTGCTTATTAAATTTTTTTAAACTACATAAAAGCATTCACAACATACGAAAGTAAAACTATTAAAAGCAAGAAGTTTTTCTTTCATCCCTATCCTTTTTTATCCTCCCTCTTGTTATAATAATTTTTATTATTTTTGTTTATCAATCCACTCTTGTTTTTTTAAATATGTACAAATATGCAAATTTTTATACAAAATATAACATTAGATACCTTATTCTGTACTCTATGTACTTAATTTTTTCTGAACATCACTATATATCAGCGTTCAGATTTTCCTCATTCTTTTTTGTAGCTCTTCTTTATGTTGATATCTGATAGTTTATTAATAAATTCTCTATTAATATAACATATTAATATACCATATATGAGGGGAGACCCCCCAAAACCCAGAATTATCCTCTGGAGGGAAGGCCCCTTGTAGTACAGGCTTTCCCTGCTAGGTGAGTGTTCCAGGAGCCCATCTTTATCAGTGTACTAGCTGGTGTAATTACGAGAAGCTGTGTTTGGCTTCAGTGATTTTTTTTTTTTTTTGAAGACTCTTTCAACACACTTGCCCATTTCATGATGGGTGATTTACAAGCACACCTGCCCATAGCATGTTGAGTGTTCAGTAGTTTTTTGACAAAAAAAAGTCACGATCCCCATTCCCAACCTTCCCTATTCACCTGATCTCATCCAAAGAGACTTTTTTTCATTTCCCCAGATGAAAAAAGCCCTAAAAGGGAAAAGTTTTGCTGATGTAGAAGAGACAAAACAAAAATATGGCAGAAGCACTAAAAGGTATCAAAATCAACAAGTTCAAACACTGTTTTGAGCAGTGGAAAAAATGGTGTAATTTGCAGCAGTGGAAAAATTGGTAGGTGTATTGCATCAAATAGAGAGTACTTTGAAAGTAACTGAAGTTTAAACACATAAGAATAAGTACACAATTTTTAATAAATAAATTCTGGGGTTTTGAGGGGTCCCCCCTCATATACCATAAATTATTAAAAAGTTCTCTGTTCATGATCATCTGGGTTATGTCCAATCTTTTGCCTTTACAAATACTGCCACAATAAATAATCTGTGTATGTTATTTTTGCAAAGAACAATTTTTTTAAAAGTAGGGAATAATAAAAACAATGATTCTTTAGTGAGGAATGCTTCCCCAAGAGCTGCCTTCTCTTGTACAGTATTAGCAAATGAGAGTAGCATCCTAAAAACAATGAATTAGACAGTGGAAAATCACCTTCACGTTGATTGTTTTGGCTGTAAACTAGGTGCATTAGTCAGGGAAGGCTAACTACTGTAAAAATCAAACAACTAAATTGTAGTGACTTAGCACAATAAAAAGTGTTGGTCCTATTACTGGTTAGCAGTTGGCCTTTTGAGTGATGGCTCTGGAGGATCTAACGTTCGTTCTTACTTTGGAATCTCCTGTTTTGTGTACAACTCTCAATTACAGAAAAACAGAGTGGAGAAGGCACATCTATTTTTTTTTAAAGCCTTGATGTGGAAATGACACATGCCACTTCCATACACCTTGATGAGAACCCATCAGATGGCCATCCTCCTGAGGGAGCAGGAGTCCTAGTGGAAGCTCAGGAAGGGGAGATGGGTGTGGTGAACAGTGGGCCAGTGTGGGTCCTTCAGGGCTCTGATTGCCTACCTCATTCTTCAGTATATTTATGCCAATGTTTATATACAAATCTATAACCAACCTAAAACTCACGTCAGTGAAATGGTACTGTGTCCCTCTTTCAAAAGAGCCTTTGGAAAAGTGTGAAGTAAATGGAGGGAGCTTACAACAAGTGCACTCTTATAAATGTCTGTATTTTTACATGAGCTATCAATCAAGCTAAACATTCGGCACCTTGGGGTGGGTTGAGAGATCTGGCCACCTCCATAATATGCAGTCTGAATAAAAATGTGAAGCTTTGTGAATGCAGTTTCAAGTCATGCCTCCCAGTCTTTGAGACCAATCAGACTGCCACAGACAATCAAGAGTAAAGTCTCAGTACTTCAGATTCTACTCATATGGATTTTCAATATGCACTAGAAATTGAAATATAGTATTAATTATCCATGAAAAAATGTTTATAGGCTAACTTAGAGATCACAAAATATAGAAATTTTTAAATATATACTTTAAAAGTTCTTAACTTTGACAATTGCATTACAATTAGTGCTATTATAAATTAGTTTCTTTTTTTAAAGCAAATCTAGTATTCTTGGCAATACTTTTTAACAGTGACTTGGAGTTTTATGTATATCATATACTAAAGTATTATAAACTTGTCACATATTTATATTTACACCTATTGTATGTATTTATCTTTAAGATATTTATCTTCAAGTGCTCTAAAATTCGTGATATTCATCAATTTGAGCAAGCTCTTTAAAGTTAGTAAAATTTTGCTACATTGCAAAATCAGTGGTGTGATGTTGATGAGAATTGCATTAAATCTGTATATTGCTTTTCATAATATACACATTCTAACTGTTGATTCCTCCAATCCATGAACACTAAATATCTTATTTTTCTTTGTGTATTTTTCAATCTCCTTTAATAATACTCTGTAGACTTCAGTGTATAGGTCCTTCACATCCTTTAAATTTATTCCTAGGTATTTTATTCCTTTTGTTGCAATTGTAAAAGGAACTGTTTTTTTCCATTTCTTTTTCTGAAATTTCACCGTTATTGTATAGTAATGCAGTGAATTTTTATATATTAATTTTGTATCCTGCAACTTCACTGTATTTGTTTACTGTTTCTCATAGTCTTTTTTAGTGGAGTCTTTAGTATTTTGTGTATAAAGAATCATGTCATGTGCAAAAAGTAACAATTTTACTTCTTCATTCTCACTTGGATGATATTCCAAATTTCTTTCTTTCTTTTACTTCTTTCTCTTGCCTGATTGCTCTGGCTAGGCCTTTTAATACTATTGTCACAGAACAGTCACACACACACACACACACACACACACACACACACAGGCCTGGACTCCAGAGGACAATATACTAATACCGTCCAGACCACCTACTGGGCTCGTCTATCTGCCACCAGAGGAAAGCTGTGTCTCAATGGCAGAGATTAGTGAAAAAGAAACGAAAGGTTTATTTAAGGCTATACAAACTTAAATAAGTGAGCCAATGTCCCATTAAACTATCAAAGTCCTTTCGGCCAACTACTGATGCCCACAGTGCTTCCTTCTCCCCCTGCCCTTATCCAAGCTACCGTAAGTCCAGAAAAGCAGCACACGTCTGGGTCTCCAGGTCGCTGGCACCATCAGCTATGTTGTCATCCAGGCAAAGCCTCTTCTTTCCTCCACCAGAAGTGCAGGGATCTGCACTCTCTCCAAGCCTCATGGATCCCCTCCTTGTAATGCTGCAAGGGGATCTGCACTCCAGCTGGAACTGCATGGCTCTTCCCCACTGCCACTGCCACGTGCTTCTCTCCTCTTCCACCAGCACCGCAAAGGGGTCTGCACTGTTCCAAGTCCACCTGGTTCTCTTCCTAATGGCTGCCATCCCCACTTTTATACTCCCGCTGTCTTCCTCTACAGCTCCATTTCTGGCTCCTCCCACAGTCGGCCACACCCCCCAGGACTCCTATACTCAGTTGCCATGGTGAGTCTGGGAAGGCGTGGCCCCATGGCCTGGAGCCAATTATCCCCCAGCTCTCATGCTACTGTTGTAACCAGGGGAAGTTGCCTCCCAGATATGCTCTGCCAGGGGGAGGGGTGTGCAGCATGGAGGGGGTCCTTGATCCCTCTTTGGGGCCCCCCTCTTGGCTGCACCCTGTTACACTATGTCGAATAAGATTGGTGAGAGTGGACATCTTGTCTTATCCCTGATCTTAGGGGAAAAGCTTTCGGTTTTTTACCATTGAGTGTGATATTAGTTGAGGGTTTCTAATATCAATATATGGCAGTTACTATGTTGAGATACTTTTCTTCTATACCCATTTTATTGAGTGTTTTAACCATAAAAGAATGTCGTAGATTATCAAATGCTTTTTCTACATTTACTGCTATAATCATTTGATTTTTATCCTTTATTTTGTTAATATGGTGTATTATATTGATCAATTTGCATATGTTAAACCATCCTTCTGCCCCCGAAATAAACCCATGGTGTATTAATTGTTTGTGATGTACTTTTTAAATACATCATTCAATTTGGTAAAATTTTGTTTAGGATGTACAGATTTAATGCAATCCCCATCAAAATTCCAATGACATATTTTTAAAGAAATAGGACAAAAAATCATCACATTTGTAAGGAACCACAAAAGACCCCAAATAGCCAAAGCAATCCTGAGAAATAACAATGAAGCCAGAGGCATCACACTCCTTGACTTCAAATTATACTACAAAGCAACAACAATCAAAACAGCATGGTATTGGTAGAAAATCAGACCCACAGACCAATGGAATGGATTGAGAGCTCAGAAATAAATCCACATGTATATGAGCAAATAACATTCAACAAAAAAGCAAAACAACAATGCAGAAAAGAAAACCTCTTCAATAAATAGCACTGAAAAAAATGGAAGGCCACATGGCAAAGCATAAAACTAGATTACTGTGTGTCCCCATATAAAAAACTGAAAATGGATCAAAAATCTAAGTATAAGACCTGAAACAAGACTTTCAGCCAAGATGGAGGCATAGGTGGAAATACTGTGCCTCCTCGCACAACCAACATTAAGGACAACAAAGATTTACAAACAATAACACAACCGGAACAAAGAAAATTGAACTATGGAAGTCTGACAACCATTCAACCAGACCCATAAGAGGGGTGGAGTTGGCAGCCAGTGGAGAGGGAACGCAGCAGGAAAAAGCGGTGGCTGGCAGACCCGGGAACACTGGGAAGCATAGGTGGCACAGAGCTTGCAGACCCCAGATGCCGGGAGGAGACAAGCAGAGCTCACAGGGCACGCAGGGCAGTTGGCTGACCGTGGACACACATTTGTGCACAGATAAATTAGGCAAGAGCAGATAGTGAGACGGACTGCACAGCCCAGGACCCCAGTGATGGGAAAAAAGCCTAAAAATACTGATTAAAAAGGTGCCAGGAGAAACTCCCAGCCTCACAGGAGAGGTCGTTGGGGAGACCCACAGGGTCCTGGAGTGTGCATAGGCCCGCCTACCTGGGAACCAGCACTAGGGGGCCCAGTTTGCTTGTGGGAGGCAGCAGAGGGGACCCCAAATCCAGGAGAGCATGGAACAGGTGCCATTGTTCCCTCTCTGACCCTGCCCCCACAGATAATGTCACAACCCAGTGACTAGGTTGCCCCGCCCTGGTAAACACCTAAGGCTCCGCCACCCATATGTAACAGGCACCACCTGACAAAAAAATGACTCAAACAGAAGAACAGCTCAGAGCCCCAGAGCCAATACTTTTAAACGACCAAGAGATAGCCAACCTATCAGATGCACAGTTCAAAACACTGGTGATCAGGATGCTCACAGAATTGGTTGATTTTGGTCGCAAATTAGATGAACAAATGAAGGCAATGATAAGTGAAATGAAGGAAAATGCACAGGGAACCAATAGGAATGAGAAGAAAACTGGGACTCAAATCAATGGAGTGGACCAGAAGGAAGAAAGAAACAACCAAACAGAAAAGAATGAAGAAACAAGAATTCAAAAAAAATGAGGAGAGGCTTAAGAACCTCCAGGACATCTTTAAACGTTCCAACATCCAAATTATAGGAGTACCAGAAGGGGAAGAGGAAGAGCAACAAGTGGAAAACTTATTTGAACAAATAGTAAAGGAGAACTTCCCCAATCTGGCAAAGGAAATAGCCTTCCAGGAAGTCCAGGAAGCTCAGAAAGTCCCAAAGAAGCTGGATCCAAGGAGGAACACACCAAGGCACATCATAATTAAATTAGCCAAGATTAAAATGAGGGAGAGAACTCTGGAAGCAGCAAGATATAAGGGGTCAATCACCTACAAAGGAGTTCCCATCAGACTGTCAGCTGATTTCTCAAAAGAGACCTTACAGGCAAGAAGGGGCTGAAAATAAATATTCCAAGTCATGAAAAGCAAGAACCTACATCCAAGATTGCTCTATCCAGCAAAGCTTTCATTTAGAATGGAAGGACAGATAAAGTGCTTCTCAGATAAGGTCAAGTTCAAGCAGTTCATCATCACCAAGCCCTTATTACATGAAATGTTAAAAGGACTTATCTAAGAAAAAGAAGATAAAAAATATGAATGGTGAAAGGACAACAAACTCACAGTTGTTAACATCCACATCAAAAACAAAAGCAGACTAAGCGGACACCTAAACAGGAGCAGAGCCACAGAAATGGAGATCACATGGAAGGTTAGCAATAGGGGTGTGGGAGGAGAGGGTGGGGGAGAAGGTACAGAGAATAAGTAGCATATAAGGTGGGGAGAAAATAGAAAGGGAGAGGGCAAGAGTAGTATGGGAAATGTAGAAGCTAACGAACTTATGACACAGGGACATGAACTAAAGTGGGGGAGTGTGGGTGGGAGGGTTTTTGCAGGGTGAAGGGAAATGAAGAGGGGAAATGGAACAACTGTAATGGCATAGTCAATAAAATATATATTTTTTAAAAAAGCCCTGAAACAATAAATTACATAGAATAAAACATAGGTACTAAA
>PVKM010047576.1:0-11422 GCA_004027735.1 Carollia perspicillata
CAAAATAATGAGTCCCGGAATGGAACTTGTTACACAACTGTGTAATGAATGAACTGAGTGTGGAGATTTGCAGGAACTGCCAGCAGAGGGCAGCATCGCATTTTCCCTACCGCCTGTGAAAGTAGGGATGGTTTGTAGAGGTCCCAGGTAGAGTGAGGTCCACTCATACCCCGGCGTGGAGTAAAACACAGCATGTCTTCTCTTTCCTCCTCTTCCTGTCCATCACCTTTCCCCTGCCTCCCCGATGCTCCCAGGGGCTTTGGGTGCTGTGGCTGGAGCCGAGGAAACAAGATTCAAGGGAGGATACGGCTAGGTGTAAACTTTCAAATAGCGACTTGAGAACCTTATATGCCTGCAAACAGCCCTCTGGGATCTGGGCAAAAAGGTAGCGTGGATAAAATTAATTTTCGGCCATTTTACCTTATCCTTCTTTTTCCAAAGCCTCCATGCTCTAAAATCACTTTCCTTCACCCCAAATTATCCAGCCTTTGCGACCCACGGCCCTCATTAGTTCCCCGTCTCTTGTACCACCAACCAAATATTAACAACTATTGTGTGACTGTCATTACTCATAATGAAGAGGTGTCACTGACTATCGTTGAAACTGTGAAGTGACTGGCACTTTAGAATTTGCAAGTTGCTTTCTTACATTCACTCATCAACTCTCCTTGCCCACCAGCTAATCATGGGGGGTTCTGATGGATGCTCAGTGTTTGACGCAGCCTTCTCGAGTTCCAAGGAGTGTTAGCCTAGCAAAGGTCACACATACGTACGCACCCTGGGAATTAGTGAGTTAGAGGCGAGCACATGGAAGACAGGGAGATGAACTCTGTGAGTCTTGATGTCTACCATTGAAGGGGTCAAGCGTGATTTTACAGGGGAGGAAGTGACGACCGACCGATATTTTAATAAAAGAAGGTGGAAGTCTATTACAGAGGTAGGGAGGATTCAAAGGCGTGGGGAGTCTGGAACCATACAATTTGGACCGAAATACAAACAGTTTAGCATGACAGTCGTCGTAACAAATGTTGAGTTGGGGACAGTGGGATGAAAAGCAAACAGTGAATTTCACGGAGAATTAGCTCCTGTAAACATGAGGATTGTCATTACTCCATTTTACAAATAGGGAAAGTGATTCGTCTAATATATTAGGCAGAAATTTTCTAAGGAGCTGTTTCTTTATAAGTCAAACACCAAATGACCCGATAACATCTCAGCCTCAGCTGAAGGGGGTGGGGTGGGGGGCGGGTGGATTGCTATAGATGAGCTCACTTTCCTGGCCAGTCAGCCTGACAACGAAGAAAGCAACCCCAAGGAATCTCCAACTGATAGAACGTCCAAGAGCTTTCATGTGTTTGTTTCACATTGTTTTTATTTTGAAAAAAAAATTAATGATAAAAAATGAGCAAGCCAGCACACCAGCATGCTTTTCACACACACACACACAGACACACACTCACACCAGCATGCGCACAGGTAAATACATTTTAATCACGACACTTGATCCCTAGCTGTTTAAAGATGTGTCTCCCAAGACCGAGGATATTGTTCTAAACAATCGCACACAAAAAGCAAGCAAATTATAACAATTCTCAACTACGGGCTCATTGAAAGCCCATTTTTAAATCTCCACGAATGCCTGGCGCTGTATCGCTTCCCAATCTGGGGTCCAATCTATGGTCACACCTCACATTTAGTTTGTAGTTTTTATTTTAACCTCTTTTCATTGTGAATATTTCTCAGCCTCATTGATTTTTTTAAAGATACTGAAATTTTCAGAGTCCAGTTTTTTGTTTTTTCAGGTTAACCCTTCGTTTTGACTTATCCTGATGGTCCCTTTGTGGTTAGATTGGAGCTAAACATTTTGAGCGAGAACACTAAGTGTGGAGGTCTTCTCGGATGACACGTGTGCTTCATCCCTTGATAAAAGCCGTTTCTGTGCACGCTCTGAATACTCTGTGCACCAAGAGGGAGGGCCAGTGGAGGCGGCTACGTCTGTCCCCCACAGGATCAATGCAGTTCCGTAAATTTAGTGTGCCTCCTGAATTAAAAAAAAAAAAATCCCCAATTTTATTTCATCAATTTCTAAATAGATTTGACGTAACATTTCCCCTTGCCACCAGTCACAATAATCTTGCAAATTATAATCATTACTATATGTCTGATGAGAAAACTAAAAAACAAAGGTCAAGTGAAGCCTCAAGTTCACGTAGTTAGAAGTGATGGATCCGGGACTCGAACCCCGTCTAGATGGTAAGTTTTGTCCTATATACATCAGGTGCGCTCCTCTACTACAACAGCTTATACCGTTCCTCACCACTAGAGGGAGGAAGAGGACTAGAAATCTTTTGACGAGTTCCGAAATAACGCTGGGCAATTCTTGCTCCTTGGAAAAAAGCTATTTGGTGTGCCCCCTCTTTTTTGTTTGCTAATTTTAGGTGAAAATAAACATAGACTATGCAAGAACATAGTTAGGTGAGAAAATGCAGTTGGATTTTTTGTTTACAATATGTATCACTTACCTGAAATCATAAAATATAGTTCATGCACTTAGGGTAAAGGTGCTTTTCATGAATCTGTCCCTTTTCCCTTTTTAGAGAAAAGATCGAATAGTCAAGATGGAATGTGAATTCGACCTTCCTTTTAATGCGCTGATTTATAGTTAAAACTCCCAAATAAGTCTCTCCGTTTCACATATTTTAACCACTACAAATAAAACACCAGTATGGCTAATTCATTCTTTAAAGCTCACTCCGTTGGAAACATAGGGGCCAGAGATAATTTTTGCGCTGACTGGATTACAAAAACAACCCCTGTGTGGAGCCATTAGTAGAATACTACGTTTTTAATTGCCCAAAGTTACAATATTAATACAATAGTGTGATTGCACTAAATAAATTTAGTGTGATTGCACTAAATAAATTTAGTGAAAATACTATATTTAGTGGGAAGATAAAGTATAAGAAAGAAACAGTCCTCTCATACCAACACTAAGATAAAGCTGGCACCCAGGAGGTACTGGGTACAGTTCAGTTTGTTTTATACTTTAAAAAAACGTTGGGAAGTGCTACAGTGAATAACATTTTAAAAAATCAAAACCATTAATATGTAAAGTGTTAGATAAGGAAAATATAAAGTAACTTTTCTTTCAGTATTACAAAAAGAATAATTATGCTAGATTTTAAAGCGAAAAATAAACATTTAAATCTTCGTTCTTTTCTGAGCCTGAGGTCGTGCAAAAGTTTAATGAACAGATACTGTGATTCAAGAATGTCTTGTTCACTCCTGTTTGCACACCACCTGGGAGACGGGTGGGGCGAGTGCGAAAGTGTCCGAGGTCACGGGGTGGCAGTAATTCCCCCGGGAAAGCTGCAACACCCTTCAAGTGAAGATCTGTGCTTGGCACACTCCGGCCCAGGGAAGCACACCGTCTGCTCTGCACGGTGGGCCGCGTGTCTGCGGGTCTGACTTCACAATGAGCCCCTCTGACCTTACCCGGGCCCTGCGATCCTGCTAGGGTTCCTTCTCCCGTTCCGTTGCCCCAAGGATCTGCACAGACGCGGAGGAATCAAAGAGGGAGACCAGCCGGAACTCGGCTCAGCCAAAGACGCAGGTGTAGCTAGAGAAACGGATGCGCGCCGGTGTGGGAAGTATTTTCATTACACTTGAGAGCGAAATCCTGGCACGTGGTACCGGGAGACGTCGTGTTATCCTCGCTTCAGAGACTTTTCAAACCACAGCAAGTTCCCAAATTGGGGAGGTGACCCCAGTGTAGCTCTTCCTGAAGGCAAGGGCAAGGGCAAGGACGTACTTGAGTCTGTAAGGCCTGTGTGGATACAATAGGAATTTTTTTAAGACCCTTCTCAAATTAAGGTCTTAATCACGGTGCACTCTCTCCTATCGCCACCAAGCGGTGCTATTGACTTAGTTTATCCCTTCCTCGGAACGTGCTCCGGGGATTTTCCCTGAGGTCTCACTACAGGCTTCAGGCAATTATTTCGGGAACACCAGATAATAATTCAAAAATTTTGTGTGCATTTCAGAATGACAGTGATCTGAATTAAAAATCAATTTCCCTAAAATTTCTTCTCACTTTTCATAGCCATTTCTAAAGAAAAATAAACACGATCCTTGGATTATGACTATCAATCATAGCAGCTACACTTTCTTCCAGGCAGCGTTAGGGGAATCGAATTGCTTTTGACCCTCTCGACGTGTGGTCGTGGGACCGTGTTGACCACAGAATTCCGGTACTTCTGAGCCATCGGTCAGAAAGCTCAGCGTCCTTCGAGAAACGACACGCGGTGACACCAGGGCAGTTTGGGACTCCGGTGGTAGGGCCGCCTCCTACTCTCTGTCTGCAGAGAGGGTGAGCACGGGAAAGGAATCTTCAGCCAGCTCTGCACTCGCTACCTACAGTTCTCTGTTGACCTTGACCTTGGACATAATGGCAAAGCAGGTGCCCTGCTGCTGAGCTGAGCTGACCTTGGGCTCACACGTGGGCTGTGTGGTGAGCAGGGGACGCCAGCCGGAGCCTCGGAGCTGAGGGTCTCCGTGTTCCTGAGTCGGGCCCAGTAAGTTTCTGCAACGTGCTCTCAGCTCCGAGAGACGCTGGGTCCAGAGAAGCAGCAACGTCAAGGAAGCACTTCGGGTTTCCTATGGAGACTTTCACGCGTGTGTGACTTTAACAGTTCAGGGCTTTGGAAATACGTTAGATTGTGGCGCGTGGGTCTGGAGGGTTGGCGAGCATTCTGACCCGCCTTTGTTTAAGAGGCTGTGTTTTCTGGTGTTTGCAAATGACATGCTTTGAGAAATTAAGATAAAAATAGTTTGAGTGCTTGTTAGTCCCTCGCAGGAGAGTTCCTCATTCCTTTATCTAGAAGCTTCGGTGGGGAGTGGGGAAGTTAGTTCTTTTGGAACAACTGACAAGGAATAGTCACGTCTGTCCCGAGGGGCTGTAACTGCTGAGCACGCGCAGGGCAGCCAGGAGTCTCGGTGCTGTTGTGATTCCTGGAGGTGTGTGGGGTGAGCAAAGTGGACAAGCAGGGGCCGGTGGAAACCTACCTTCTGTCCAAAAGAGCTGCCCTCGGACCAGGACCGGTGACCCGTCGTCGCTCTGTTGACTTCTCTCCTTTGTCTGCGACCCAGAAGCCCTCCACGTCTGCCGTTAAAGTGACGGTGGGACGAGCCACATCCCAAAGCTCACCACCCCCTTGCAGGTTCTCCGGGGAGCAGCGCCTTGAGAGAGAACCAGAGGTTCCATTTGGTCTCTGTGGGAGGGTCTGGAAGATTCGCTGTTTGCAAAGGGCACGGAGGCACGCGGGTTCAGAGAACTTGAACATGAGGTGTAATCTAGAGGTTATATTCTGATTACGTATTGATTTTAGAATAGATTATATTTGAGCAAAGCAAGGGACAAAACTCTAGTCTTAGGTGTTAAAAGGGGAGAACGATGGGATTCTTAATTTCTATAGAAAAATGAATGATCATCTGTGACTAGCTTCTCAAAACATTTGACGAGATAGAATTTTTCACAACCCTCGTAGATCACATTACTACTTTTCATTACTCATTGTTTACTAATGATGAAATGGTTCCAATTGCTCCTCTCGGAACTTAGACCAAGTTCATGGCTTCTATCTTCAGAGGTCAAGTTCTTTGGGACCTTTTTCTACAATTTCATGGGAAAGAGGCAACCTTCCCTTCAATTTGTGAGACTTAATTAAAGTGAGCAAGAATAAAAAGAAGGACCATTTGGTTCTTCCCAGGATATTTTGAATTGCCCGATAAGGCGTGAGATCTGGGTGTGGGGAGGCCCAGAGAAATCCCAGCAGGAGCCCAGTGATCTGCGAAGCCCATTGCCCAGGCCTGGGGTGGGACTGGAGGTTACTGTGCAGATGTGCGGAATCTCGGGGTTCAATCCCGGCCCAATTATCCTCCTGCTGAGTTCCATGGTCGCATTATTTAACCTCTCTGATTCAGGTGCCTTATCTGAAAAAGGTAGTAATTAAGATGAGCTGTAATTATAGGCCTAAAGAGTATAGGATGGTGGTGATTTATGATCAGATGGATTTGACAACATCGTTGGTTTTGTTATCGTTTTTCAGTCCTTCAAGGACAATGAGTAAATGATTTTATTTCTCTTCCAGCTAAGAGTAAGATATTAAATATATTGTACGAGAAACTTGGCAAGTATGTTCAGGGAAAAATGCAGCTTAGCAAGTGTGGACATAATTACAAATTGCTTTTGGAGGCATGTTCTCATTTTTAAGGAATGCTTTAAAAAAGCAAGTACTTTACTGCAGGAAAAAAGGTGGACAAGAAAATATGAAAAACACTGTATATTTTGAAATCTGGTCTTAGAAAAAATAAAACTAACTAGTAAATGAGATGTTTTGCACTAATTACAAGATATAATACAGAACGTGCCTTGGTGTTTTTTTTTTTTTGCAATTTTGTCTACAAGATTCATTAGAACATTTGATAATTACTTTGAATTCCAGGAATTCCAGTTACCATATAGTGTAACTTAAAACAATATTTAATTATTGCAAACCACTGATAATACACTTTCATTTTTGGAGTGGAGTTTCTAATGGTTTTAATTTCTTTTTCAATGCTATTTTGTTATTGGCTTTTTTCTTTCTTCTAATTTGAAAGAATCCTTTGGGGTGGAGAAAGATGGCAGGTCCTAGAATCATTAGCCTTGACTTTGAACTTCCTGCTCTTCACCAGCCAGCCTGGAACCTCTGCCTCCTCACCTGCAATACAGACACATTCATGCCTGTTTTTAGTAAATGTGGACAGAGACACAGGATGAGATGGTCTATAAGGCAGTCAGCACAGGATTTAAAATGCTGAGATGCTCAGCTGACCTGCTGCTCTTTCCCTTGTCGCGTGACACGCTCCCATACTCATGGAGTGTTCGGGTTCCTCAGTGCCCACTCAGAATGTTCATGGAAACCTCTGAAAGCTGTTTCCATGAAGTTTGACAAAAGAGGTCTCTTCCTTATTAACTAAAGATATTTGGGGCTGAGAACAAAGTGTTGTTCAAGTGTAGAACAGTGAAAACATTCTAGTTCTCTCAAGGCCACGCCTTGTGGAGTACGGGAGTATGGAGTTGATTCTGGGGCCTTTACAAAAAAACTCACTAATTTATTTTCTTGAGGTTTGGTTTATTTATTTTTAGACAGAGGGGAAGGGAGGGAGAAAAAGAGGGAGAAAAACATCAATGTGTGGTTGCCCCTTGCACACCCCTCACTGGGGACCTGGCCTGCAACCCAGGCGTGTGCCCTGATGGGGAATCGAACCAGCGACCTACTGGTTCGCAGGTTGGCACTCAGTCCACTGAGCCACACCAGCCAGGGTGGTGCTGGGGCCTTAACATGCCAGCAAGGAGGGTCTGCAATTCGTTTTTCGAGTCTGCCTTGATGTCGCTGCCGGCCATGCCATTGCTCCCTGCGTTATTCTTCCCACAATAATTTGCTTTTTTTCTAGAGTTCTAGTGCTCAATTTTCACAAGAGCTTCATTTTTTTTTAATTCAGGGAATTTTATGGTTACCATAAATCTTTAAATCACAGAGGTACTGTCTTTTATTTACATAACTTTACTATAAGTATATGGTCTATTTCATTGCCCCCCACATAATCATACTTTTATAGAGACTAGTATTTTAATTTTATAAAGTGAAAAGCTGTGGCAGTTCCTGACTTCCCCGATGCCCCTCCAGTGTAGGTCAGTCCCCTGAACACTGCAAATGGACTGTTTCGACTGCGACGAGCCGTGTGAGTTTTTTAGTCCTGAACCCACACACTCCCTTAAAACCGATGTAGAGAGGTCATCTCTCTGTATGGCATTTCTGTAATTAGGTGTGTATACCTCCGTAGAAGTCTTTTTAAGAATAGGGTGTGAGTTACTGGAAAACAGCACTCTTCGCCATCCAAACGGAATGGAAGCCTTTGGTTTCTCTGTGGAGCCGAACACGGCAGGCGGGACCTGCTCCTCCCTCCACAGTTAGATGAGCCCGTGGCTCTGTGTGTTTTGCTGCTGGAGGGACATTGTCTTCGGCAGCAGGTCGGTGGGGGCGGGGTGGGAGGGATCGGAGACATCAAGGCAGCGAGGAAAGGCGCTATGTGTTGAACTCGTGACTTGGGTCATTACAGGTTGGTTTGGGTTTTTCCAAGTGTTCGGTTTTTCCAAGTGTTCATTTTTGCCTGCCTTTCCACTCTGACCCCATGAAGATTTGAATAAATTGTGGCTGAAGAAAAAAAAGCCCCAAGTTCTTTTGAGGAAATTCAGTTATAACAGGAGTCCAGCTGATTTATGATCAACCTTACAAGGATCATTCTGATTTCGGGCGCGTGAGTGCTGGGTTTGAATGAGGACGGAGGGTAAACGTAGCTCCACTCGGCATCCCGGAGAGACTCCGGGAAAGGCCTTTGTTTCGACGGTGCGGTTATAGGGAGGCAGCTGCCTGGGAGGCACTGGAAATGAGTGCTTTCTCACTCTGATAGAATCCACAGTACGGATCACATTTTTCTATTATATGAAAAGTTGCATTGCCAGTGAATTGAAAAATGGCAAGTGATGCTTTGCCTCGGTGACGAATGACAATGTAGGCCAGGTTAAACTGGAAAGGGACACCTACTCACAGACGCCGAAGGAACTCAGCTCCAGGCAGCTGTGGGCCCAGGTTTCTCTCCTTTTTCAAGAAAACCCCAAATCTAGGTGCTCTTGCCCCTCTTACTCCCTCCCGCGTTTCTCTCTCTCTCTCTCTCTCAATGCATATTCAGTGATTCACTTCACGTTGGTTCAAAATGTTAGATACTGTGCACTTTATACAAAATACAACCGAGAGCCTGTAGCAGCCCTGCATGTCACGGTTCGCGCCCTCTGGTCGTGTCTCACGCGAGGTCCAACAAGGGAAATGACTGGCCCGGCCTGGCAAACAGCAAAGGCGCTTCAGAGCTGAATCGCTGGGACCGCCAGCGTGCTTCTCCTGCTGTAATAACGAAGTCGTGTTCCCAGGGGGCCAATGCTTCCCAGTGGGGAAAGAAAGTGTGTTTGATGCCCTTGCCCAGCTCTGTGTGAGGTTATAAGAACTCGAGAAGATCGCGGGAGCTGTTCCAGAGATTAGTATTCAAGTTTGTTTCTTGAAGATTAGAATATTCTGCTCGCCTATCGACTGCCTTCTCTTTCGGTAGATAAAATGAGTGTTTGCTGTGTCTTTCCCTAATTTTTCTGTGGTCCAGTTCCTATGCACTATTAAAAACCAATATTTTGTAATAAAATTGAACTTGAAATTAAATTAATGCTCATGTAAGTGATTAACAGAATATACTTGGTGGAAAACATCAATGCATGTGCCATAATTGAATTTTATCTTGTAATACTGTTTGCTCCTTCCGGGAATGTCTCTTTAAGGCATGCTACTTAGAAACTCCTTGCTCATTTAAAAACATAAATTAATTCTGAGACCTGCTCAGAGGTTTTTTATCTTTCTTTATTACAAACAATTAGCTTAATCAATTAACAGCTGAAATTGTATCTGTAGTCATTAAGTTTAATTGCTGAGAAATATGTCGTGTCTTCTTTATGGGGAAAAATGTATCGCCATTTTTTTATCGCCTTTTTATTTTCCGAGGGCAAACACTTCATAACAATAAATTAGTAAAAGCCAAATCAAGAGCATATACTTATATACATGTATACTTCCATGCAATTATTTGTAAGATTATACATGGTCCCGACTACGGACATAGACATAATATTTTTAGTATTTGGACAGCTTTACTCTGAAAAGCCTCATGCTGAATTTTGATATATGACTGTCATATACCACCTCCTATGTCATTTATGCTTGTATTAGATGTCCGTCATGACTTTATACAAATTTTAAAGCAGCAGTATTTTAGGGTAATTTCAGACACTTGAGAATTATATCACAAACCAACTATTTCTCATGCAATTCAGCACTGCGTTTTTCTCTGTCTTTCCACGGAAGAGCTCACGCTGTGCTCCGTGCATGTACAAAGGTGCGAAGGGCCTGCCGCTCACTCCTGGATGGGTGACGTATCGCTGGGCGGAGAGGTTCGATCCCAGCGTTGCCCCAGAGAGCACGAGCTGACTCACATACAGTTGCCGATACCCATTTGTCGATGCAAAGTTAGCATGCCACGTCGGCAATTTCCTTTTGCATGTAGCCGTCATCTTGTTATATGCTAATGTGACGCCTTTGGAATGTTGAAAACTCTCATTTTTCCAGATGAAATTTTGTTCTTCTCCAAAATTCTGGTACCACCAGGAATTTGTAAAGCAGTGGTTTCACACGACTAGCATCTTCTTTCATGGTGGTCTGCAGTCTTCCTCTTGGGCTTTTCCTCCTAAAGCAACTCATTACATCAGCCAACACTTCTGTGCAACCCAGTCAAGAGACACTAAAACCTCACCACCCTTGTGCATGTGCTTGGAGAAGCACAAATACGTGTGGGCATTACTGTACTGTATTACTGTACTGTCCACTGCTGTGAAGCTGAGGTATCATTATATGGACATTATATTGACGTTTCATTGCACCAAGGTTAAAAATCTCTTTGGAAGGCTATCTGGTAGCCCACCATGTGCACACACTCATGCACACGTGAACACATACACACACATAATGCCCAGGAATTTGCATTTTAGCAAATGCCCAAGGGAGGCTGAGTGCATGCTGCAGAGCAGGGAGCATCAGTTTGCCATGTAACCTAAGTCAAAGGGGTAGGAAGGATTCTGAGCCCCTGGAATTCACATGATTTGAATCCTTGAGGCACCCGAGGATGCAAAGACCCCCAGCTCTGAGGGAGGGAGACGTTTTCAACTGTAGAACACCCAGGTTATGGCTCACGTGGACTGAGGGCTGAGTTTGAGGGTAGATGCTGCCTGGGTTCAAAAATGCCAGAAATACACCTTCTTAAACCTTGTACAGTTTAGGATAACTGTCGGATTCAGTGAAGCCAAAGAGAAATCAAAGCACTCATTAAATGAAAAAATAATCAAAAGCTCATTTCCTGAAAACACTCTGAGGGCATCACACTTGTGGTCTTCCACTTGCTTATTTGTTCCGTCCATTTCATGAACACCTAGTACATCCTTCCGTGGCGCTGAAGGCTGAGGAGGTGAGGACGGGCGACAGAGCCCCGTCTTCAAAAATCCTACCATCTACAGGGCGTAGAGGAGAGACAGGTTTTGGGTCTGCCTTGTAGTTAAAGCGAAGTGATTCCAGTCCTCTCAAAACATAGGGTCTGAGTTATTTTCATTTTGCAGATCAAGGAACGAGGTGTCAGGAAGGTTAAGTGACTTGTCCCAGCTCCCCCACCTGGTGGGCGGTAACCCCCATTCTTGTTACCCATTGTATCCACCTCTGCCGTCTCCCAGGGCAGA
>PVKM010047577.1:0-11405 GCA_004027735.1 Carollia perspicillata
CTCAGGAAAAAAGAATAGAATTATTATCCTGATTCACAATTCCTCTGCATCATTTAGGAAGAAGGGTTTGCTAGAAAGGTAACAAAGACAATCTGAACACTGCTGGCCACTCCTCACTGAAATTTATTTTTTGAATCCAGAGTTGAATATTTTGGTGGTAGGTTAATTGCTTCAGTCTCATTAAGGCCAGGGACCACCTATGATGCACAGAACACTACTTTACAAAAGACTGAGTAGCTTCCTGAGATACCGGGCAAAGGTTATTGTGTCAAAAGACTGGTGAAAAAAATACACATCCTTCTATGTTGTAAGTTAAAATAAAAAGCATTTAAGATACTCTGCTTTACCAACTTTTTAAATAAACTGACCTAAACCACCATTTAGGGCCACATCGAACCAGAGGCCTCAACTGGACTGGGAGTCTGTCTACGAAGGAGGCTATTTTAGGCCCTGTTACTGGGTAAAGTTATTTTGTTTTTCTTTCTTGTATGTTTTTTTCTTTTCACAGTTCCCTGTTAGGATGCTCGGTTATAAAATTAGAAGTGCTAACTTTGTTCTACATCTTTCTAGTAAGATGTGAAAAACTGGCTACTTTCAAGGTAAGAACTTCCCTCCCAAACTAAGTAACACCAATCCAAGTGAAACTGCTTCCTTTAGCTGATATAAATCACATCTGTCACAGGAGACTAGGAAATAAGGAAGTGGCTTCTGAAACAAAATTTTAACATCAAAAGAAATCACAATACAACTGATCTTAGAGATAACTGAAAATTAACCTGACTTAATATAAAAGAAATGTTGGTCTGACCTCAGAAATGTCAGGATTTATCAGAAAGGCAAGGTGGCACGGGAGATTTTATTCACTTACTTCACGACACAGGAAAAGAAGAAACTGCATCAACAGACTAACCATATGCAGGAAAAGACTATTTTTAAAATGTGTGATTTGATGCAGTCACAATTCCTTGACCAATTTCTTATTCTTTAATAAAAACATATGGCTCAAACCAAGTTTATTTGAAATATAGCTTTCTTAATGATTAGGCTGAAACTTTAGATTAACTTCAATTAAACTCCATCAGTAAAATGTCAGTAATTTCTATTTCTAAGAGGCATGTTCATTTATTATACTCATCCCCCAAAATGTTTTCTGACAGCTTACAAAATGTCACCAAGTGACAAATATCAACTGAAGAACAAGTAGTTACTAACATAAGGCTTAGAAGTCTAACATTTCTGCAATGTAAGAAGTGCTCCTTCACCCATAGAACTAAGTTACAATTCTAGGGGGAAAAGCAGGAGAAAAAGCAGCGAATACACATATATGATGTATTTTTGTAATAATCTGTGATTTCCTTAACTGCTTCAAACACCTTTGCCACCGCAGCTTTCATTCTCTGCCCTCTCACCTCCTGTTGAGAACATAATGGACAAAGCGCACAAGATTTTCCGCGTAGGAGGTTGTTCCAGACACCTAGACGGGCGTGGTTTACCTGAGTTCACACATGCATGTGTTTATTCGGAGTGGTGTTGGCCGAACTGCCTTTTTATGTAAACATTTTTCTGGAAGGGAATTCGTCTGAAAACGCCAGACTCTTTTCTCTAAAAACCTCCTTCTCTTTCATTCCTGTGATCGAGCTAGATTCCACGTCACGTAGACTCTTCCATCCCTTACACGCTTGAACGCCTGGCCACCACCCTAGTGAACGTGCCCTTCATCTCTGGGATGAACTAAAAGCTCCTTCCTTTGCTCTCTTCCCCCTCTTTCCTCCAGTCCAGGTACCTCCAATCCCTACCATAGATGTCGCCATGTTGTTTATTTAAGAAACTCCAGTGGCTTCCCACTAACCGCCGGAAAAAATGTCCAAATGTCTCTGCTTAGTGATCTGGCGTCAGCCCCGTGCAATCGTACTCACCTCCCACACATTCCCAGCATGCTTCCATTGGGCTTGCCTTATTACTCCCCACTTCTTCCCTTTAAGCTTTGTTCATGTTGTTTTCCCCACTGGATTGCTTTACCCACTTTCTTTTTCCCGTCCAAGTCCTATCATCCTTCAATGGCCAGCCAGCTTAAATAACTACCTTAACTGCAAGGCCTTTCTACACAGTTCTGCGAACACTGACTCCCTTTCTCTGATCTCCTGTAGTGTAAATTGTTTCTGGGGCTCAATGTGGCTTTTACACACTGCTTTGCTTTATGATGTTTTCATGTGTTAGCCCTGCCTACCCTGAGGCTGGAACTTTTTTCTGAAAAAACAAAAACCAAAAAACTCCTGTCCTTGTGTTTTCTGTAACATCTACCCTGAAGCTAAGCATAATGGATGTTCAATAATTGGTAGTTACATTTTGGCACGGCGACTTCACGGCCCATTTCTGTATGTCTGACACAACGTATACAGACTTCTCATTCTTATTGCCGACTTCCTGTCGAGTCCTCTCCACACCCCTTATGCTTTCCCTCAACTATTCCCCCTCACTGTCCACCTGCTTGATAAGTCTCCTGGCCTTCACTGGGGGCAAATTTCCCTTTAAAATCCGAAACTGGTTTCTTCCATTTCCCTTCACCTCCCTGATCTAGTTAAAATCTGGCTCCTCCTTGAACCCAACTTCATTCCTTGCTACCCTCTCCCGTGGAAAACCTCCCTTTTCCTATGTACCCGATGTACAGGTTGAAGTGGACAAACTCATCCTCACTTGTCATTGTTATTCCTGCTCTTCCTTTGACCATTTTTCTCCTTTCCCATTCACGAATTTTTCTAACTTCTGTATTACATCAGCAACTAATTTATAATATTCTGCTCCACTCCAATCTGTCAACCTCGGTAGATTCAATATTCAATCAGTAGACCTTCGGACCCATGCACTACTTCGAATGCCTTACCCTCAACTCTGTGGGCTTGCATCACCTCTCCACAGCTGAGAGGCCAAACCCAAACACTGACGGTCCTCGAGGGCTCTATCTTAAGCTTCTTGGGCATCCCCAACGGAACCACTTAAGCTGTGTTCCTCTCCGTTCCCCGGCCACACCTGCTCTCTGCTGTGCCTCCACAGCTTTTACTGTCCAGTTCAAATGCTGCTCCCTAAACTAAGTGTAGACTTGGGGCAGGCTGGTTAAAACACAGATTCCATGGAGATTCCTCTATTCAGTAAATAGAGCATCAATTTTCAATCTCAGCTACACCTGGCAATTAAAAACAAATATGCCTGAGCCCCATGTCCAGAAATTGGTATAATGGACCTGCATTTGAGCCTGGCCAAATATGGCTTTAGCAGTTCCCCATGACGATTCTATTGCGCATCGAAGGTTGAAAAAACGGTTATCTGGGGTGAGATCTGTAAATCAAGACTTTAACATGCTCTCAAGGTAACTCTGTGGTCTGTCAGATTTAAGACCATTGTCTTAGATAATTCCTGGCTAGAATGGACTTCCTTCACACTTCGGTGATCTTAGGATCAAACATTTTGGGTCTCCTGTTTCTAGCACCCTCAATCTCACCCTTGTACCTGTCTTTAAACTTCATACCCTGGACTTCTACTTATTTTAGAGAGCTATCACTTTAAATTATTTCCAAATTCTCATAAAGATGTGACACAATAACTTTTGGGGAAAAGCTAGGGCTGCAGCAGTACGTTATCTGAGTCACAAACTCAGTCTACATAGAGCTGTTAACCTGGGGTAAAAAGAAAGAATCACTAAACTGGCTGAAAGAAAAAAATTATTGATGGCAATCAGCTTCCTAAGCAAACCTCCAGAAACTCTAATCCATGTGGAGGCTGAAAAACAATCAAAGGAGCCGCGAGCTCTCTTTCCTTGCCCCCACACCAAGGCCTTCCACCCCTAGGGTGAAGCCAGTCATCATCCCAGGATCCTGGCTTTCTTGCCCTCTAGAGCACAGTGGGCAAACACAAGGCCCTCCGCCTTGCTTTATCTGGCCGCACCTTGTTTTTACCCAGAGGCAGTGTCAAGCTCTCACTTAACAGTTAAGAAGTAGTTACATTTACACAGTCCTAAAATTACATTCAGCCCTTTGAAGGCAACTGTGAGGCTGATGTGGCCCTGGGTGAAAATGAGTCTGACACCCCTGCTCTAGAGGACCAAATACATATTTCCTTGACTTACGCTTTTTATTGCTATAACTCAGACTTCCAGACCTAGACATCTCTCTTTGACAAACATTGTATATACACACATTCACATATACACACATCATCATCACCACCTTCCCCTTGCTCTTTTTTTTTAAATTGATCTTGGAGAGGGAGACAGAGACACATCAAACAGGAGAAACATCAATCATTGCTCCACCCATCCAGCCATTCACTAATTGGTTGCTTCCTGTGTGTGCCCGGACTGGGATCCAAGGCAACCTTGGCACGTATGGATGATGCTCTGCTCCAAACAGCTGAGCTACTCATCCAGGGCTCCCTTGCTCTTCTAACTCATGCTACAAAACCTGAGAAAAAGTCCTCTTCCTTCCTGTCATGATTTAGAACCTCAGTGCCAATGACAAACCTGTCAATTCAAAGAGCCATAAATTCTGAATGTCTTATTTAAACAAAACAAAACAAAACAGCTACCAACCCTGAAAGACCTTCTAGGCACCAGAAATTGCCTTTAAAATCTCAAGTTTTTCTATCCATCCTCCTTCTCTAATTAAACCTGGGTCTTTTCAAGACTTAAGTCAAGATTTTAAAAAACTTCTTAGATTCTCTTCTCCTATTTGACTAGTAGTGCAAGCCCATAATCCTTTATTCACACTTCCAAATCCTATAAGCTCTTGAAACTGGAAGGTTTTCGTAGCTCATGTGGTGACAGTCCAACCTGACCTGAACTGATATTAAGCTACTTATAATCTGACTTCATTTAGTGCGAACACATATATTTCACTGAAGAGCTATTAATACACTTGATTATGGAGAACTAGACAGGACCTCACTGTGGATATTACATGTATGTACTGAAAGGTAATATGAATTACCTTTCTAAAATCTGAAACACTCTCAACTCCAAAGCCCCAAGGGTTTCAGATAACAGTCTATATGCACCTGTGTCCACACTGGATCAATTTCTCCAAGCTTTTATTCCAAACCTTCAATTTTTCAATTACACTGAGTTAAATAAATGTTTTGGGGAGGGTGCTCACTTGATTTAAACTCATTCATATTACTGTTTCTGAAATGGCATGCATTCATTGTCGAAAACAACTGACTTAGAATAGCTACTGTTGAAACGCTAGCTATTGGCAAGTTAAGAACTCCCTGGGCGAGCTACGAAGGCCCAGGGGACCAACAGAAGGAACTGGTTCTGCCAGCAGATGGGTGGCAAATTCCTTCAAAGGATTTGTCAAAGTAATTCCTAACCATAACTCCAACTTTCCAATCAACTGTAGCTGTATTTTAAAGTGCATTTTATTACTGTCCACTTTGCTGCAATGATACAACATAAAGAGCTCATTCTAACGATTTTCAGTTTAGCAGTCCTAGGCTATTTTTGAAAAATGTACCAAATCACAACATTATTCCTGGTACTTTAAAGAAGAATGACTTATTTTCATAAGGTTTTAGTCATGTAAGAGGGAGGTTTTAAGAAATGAATTGCACATAGAAATAAGGAAAATGTATCATGCTCTCTAACTTTTACTATTTTGTCACTTGCAGCTGCCTAACAAAGTGGTCTTTAAATGTACCAAAGCAAACTCTCAGTATTTAAATATTATTTCAAACAAAAATCTCTAAATATCAGAGGTTAATTTTTTGTGTGTTTTCCAAAGTAACCAGTCATATCCACCAGCAAAAACAGAGAAGGGGGCCATTACATCATCAGGCAATATGTAGTTTGAAGTCTGAGAGTGTTCATCAAATAATCTTCAAGAAAATCCGGCTGGGAAATCAACCCTGTCAAGCTTAGATAACTTGAATTTAAACAAAAAGGTTAAAAAAGCCTCCCCACCTTACGTCACATGCCTGTACCTTATGAAAAATATTAATAAAACCATCACTCAGGCATCTACCTCCCACTACCCTGACAGCAACGGAGGGTCACAAGTGGAAACTCGCCGCGGAGCCCGTTCAATTTGGAGGAAGGAAAGAAAAGCGGAAAAAAAGGCAGTCTCCGCTTCTCAAAGGCAGGCAGGCAGCTCGGTGGAAAACCCACTCCCGCCGGCCTGACACCTCATCCTCATCCAACAGATAACGCCAACTCCAAGACGCTGGTCATTTCCTTAGAGAAAACGCACTGCCTCCAAACCAGAAAATAACCAAAAAACAGCCAGTGGAAGCGGCCACATCGTTTCCCGAGGGTGGAAGGTGCAGCTGGCGAAGTGATCGCGGCAGTCCGAGGGGCACAAGTCTTTCCTTTCGGCCCCTGGAAGGGAAGCTGGGCGCCTCGCCCTGGGTAGCCCGAGGATCCCCGGAGGAGACTCGGGCCCCCGGGTCCCCCTCGCCCTCTCCGCCGACGCCCGCCGTCGGGGCGCCCCGCGGCTCCTGCCCAGCACCTACCGCAGTCGCGCCGACGCCCGCCGACACGATGGGCGGCAGCTTCGGGCGCTCCGGCTCCTTCCCTTTCTTCTCCTCCGGCGCCGCCACCGCACCCGCCGGCGGCGCGGCGGGCGAGGGCACCCGATCCGCTTCGCTCATGTCGGGCCGGGCGGCGGGAGCGCGAAGCGGCAGCAGCGGCCAGTCTGCGGCTGGGGCTGGCGCTGCTGCCGCCGCGACCGCGAGAGGGCTCTGGGCCGCCGCTTCCACCGCAGCGCCGCGCCGCCCCCGCCGCGCTCCGGCCCCGCGCGCGCCCGGATGCCCCGCCCCGCCCCGCCCCCGCGCGCGCCCCGGCCGCTGACGCCGCTCGGGCCGCTGACGCCTCTCCGGCCGCTCCCCCGCCCAGCGGCCGCCCCCGCCGGCTCCCCGCTCCCGGCTCCGCGCTCCAAAGTGTGGGGCGCGGGGCGCCGCTGCCCTCGCGGCGGCCTGGGTAGGAGGCCCCGCGGCAGGCACAGCGCCGCCCTGTTGTTTGCCGTCAGTCGGGGAAGACGGCGCGGAGGGTCCACACTGGAGGGTCTGGACTCGGGGGACAAGCCGAAGCCTGCGGAAGATCGGACGGGGAGGGAGCGCGCCCTAGGGGCGCCGGTGGGGCGGGGTGAGCGTGGTGGCTTCCCCCACACGGAACGCCCGGGCAGAGGGCGTCCAGACCGGCGGGATCTGGGCTGGTGGTCTTCTCCTCCCAAGCGCCCAGCAGTCTGCAAGGGGCGGCTGCGCGTTCTGCCATCCCTGTCTGCCCGCCTGCCCATCCTCAGGAGACAGCCTTCCCTTTCTTGGGGGACCGGCCCAGTCTGGAGGCTCCGAGGGCCCCCATCTACAAAGGAAAAGCAGGGGGAGGGAGACTGAGACGTTGTGGTCTCCACCTTCTCCACCACAGGGCCTGACGGCCAGGCCACACTTTCCATTCCTGTTCTTCTGGAGCCCGTTTGACTGCCAAGTCCGCCTCTCTCTTCCCGTTCCCACGCGCCTACATCTTGTTCTCTCCTGCATCCCTTTGCTACGTCGTATCCCTTATTCCTTTCTGTAAGTTACAGATGGACAGACCCAAACTCTGCTGCATAATCCTTAATGTCAGATCATTCACATGGGTAAGAACTTTAAAATTCAAGAGGAAAGCTTTTAATCAAGAAATTAAAACAAACCCCCACCCCCAACCCCAAGCCACCAAGACAATTTCCTTCCCTTTTGTACTGCCACCTCCTTTCCATTTCTCAGTCTGTAGGAGGGGCGGAGACACCTGCTGATCTAAGCGAAGGGAGAGAGTAGGAATAGGCTGTATCCCCTGTTAAAAATAGGAAATCTCTAGACAAAAATTCCGTATTTCTAGGTTGTGGCTTTGTTACTTGGTTCTAGGTTGGATGAGTTTTTTTTCTTTTTTTTCCCCATTACCATTCCGTCTCCTTATGTCCCGCCCCCACAATCACCACACTGTTGTCCATGCCCATGAGTCTTTTTTGCTTTTGGCTCAATCCTTTTCCCCTAACCTCCGCTCCAAGCAAGGTTGAGTGAATTTCCAGATCAAGGATACCCAGATCCAAATATAAGAACCAAAAATATACCTGAAACAAACTGAAGGATGATGTTAATCTATTGGTTTACGTAATTCTGTAACTAGCATAACTAAGTACTAGTTATAGTGCATCATGAAATGAGTTTGCATGTTTTTCAAACCAGGAATTTGAAACAAACGAATCTGAAGCAAACAATGTGATGGATATAATAATTAGTATTCAAGATTACCTTGTAAATTAAAATTCTGACTTTTACTAATAAAAAAGCTCTCTAGTTTTAATATAGTTGCTGTCATAACTTTTTAAATGTTAATTAGTAGGGAGTAAGTGCCATATAGTCATCAAAAAGGTATTTTGTTGCTAATTAGTCTTGGAGGGAAATTATATATACGTACACTACTTTGAAGCTTTCTCCTCCTTACTATTTTTAAAAATTCTTTTTCAGGATTTTCTTTCCTTCTTAAACCTCAGAAATACTCATCCTAGACAGAGAAGTGTCCACTTATTTCACACTTTTAGCAGGTCAGTATGCTGATCTTTTAGTACAGCGATAACTCAAATGCTATTTTATAAATAAAAGCCTTTATTTTAACTACAACTGAAGGTATTTTGTGCTGCCAAGCTAGGCTGATAGGATCCTAGGGGAGAGAGTATTCTCTTTCCTATCGGTTTCAACTGGATTTTGTAATTCGTATTATAATGTTTGGATGAGAATTATATGCCTTATGCTTTCTCTTTTCGTATGTGAGACAAAAGTGTGTCTGTCTGTATATGTAGTCACATTCGGTAGAAAAAATACTTAAATATTGGCAAAACAAGGCAAGTCAGAAATTTTAATTTCTGCTACTGCCTCAGAGGAGGTAATCCATTTCTAAATAAGTCCGCTTGTGAGTTATGTACCAAAAATAAGTGGTTTGTTGAATTTTTTACTTCCTGTTAAATATATCGTTATCAGTTCATCTCCCCATCCTTCCCTCATGCACATGCACCCCAGTGTGGGGAGCTGGAGGGCAGTAAGGGGCTCTGGAAGCTGCAGCGATGGCTCCAGGGAACTAGTGCGTTGGAGAGCTGTGTTCCCAGCTGCCACCAACATGCTCCTGGGGGCCCAGGTGGGAGAGAGAGGGTTGTGGAGTAGGACAGACAGAAAGTTCTATACAAAGTGTAGAGAAGATACTTTTCAGCTATGCCAGGTGCTGGCAAGAAGTGCAATGGTGATGGCATCCAAGCATCCACTAGGAATGAGGCAGGAGAAACCTTTCACCTTTCCCTAGTCCGGATGGAAGACCTGCGCTCATTCATTATACCTGTAGGGAAGATGGGTTTGGAAGGCAGGCGTGGGAAAGTTAGAGAGCTAGTTATTTCCATGGAGGAAAAGGAAGGGCCAAATTACAAGGTAATGGAAGGTCTAAATTATAGATAACATTCTATTGTAATTATGTACAATGATGCCAATCTAGTGAACAATAGCAAAGTAAGTTCCAACAGGTCTTTTAGGAGTGCTTTACAACTAATAACTGTAGAAGGAATAGCAATGAAATAGTGAACTTGTTTTTTTTTTTAAAGAAAACATCTCACATTTCAACTTGAGCATTATCCCAAAGTAGTAAACTTGGGGAAATAAACTTATTTTAGCCATGTCCACATTGTTAAAAACATAGTTACAGTTCCTCAGGTTTAATCACTGTAGCTTTTTGAAATTACTGTTAAAAATAGCTTTTCTTTATTACATAAATAATACATTGTCATTACATAAAAAGAGAAAATACAGATTGGCAAAGTGAAGAAAATAAACTCTGGATCCTACCCAATGTCAGATAATCACTAAGACCTTGGCTCATAGCTTCACAAAATCACCTGTCAAATCTGTCCACCTACCTATCTATCGATACGTAATGCTTCTCGGTTTGTTTTTATGAAAACAGAACATACTGACCTACTGTTTGAATCTGTACAACTCACATTCTTTAGAATAGCCCCAGTGGTGTGGAAAATCTGACTTTAGAGAATAATTTTTTTTAAATTGCACCATGTTATATATATCGACACGACTGAAGAACAGGCGATCATGAAGCTTTACATTTTGAATGAGACCTCTCTTGAATTGATTCTTTTTCTTTGGATTTCCATTGCCATCGATCCCAAGGCCCTCAAATCTCTAACCCAAAGTATTTACATAGCTTGCCAGGTGGTCTTGCCTTCAGTGTTATGCCTTCTGCAGTTGTTAACAGAATGACCTTTTCAAAGTACATAACTTGTTGACAATCCTTTGTTTGAAAAACACTTCAATAATCTTTCAAAGCAAAACTCTGAAATTCCTAGTGTAGCATTCACTTGACTTCTTTTCAAAAAAGCCATTTTCTTAATGTCCTAGTGAGAATCAGTTGTTTCTGCTGCCAGAGCATGCTGCACACACTCGCATTCGTGCACCTATCACATTACATCTCCGCTGCCTGTTCCCCCGACAGGTCACAGCACAGACAGGAAGGGCCGTGTCTAACCGTTCCTCCAATGTGCACTTACAGCACAATACCGGGAGTGTGCTGCCCGGGAGGCACCCAGTAAGCTCAGAGTAATTGAAACCAGATGTTTTCTTGATGTGGCTTGTAAGGATCTCTGGAGACAGTGTCAGAGAAGAGTTCCCAGAGTGCTTCTAGGGATGGGTGTCACTCGTTCAGATGGTTGGTCTGGTTTCTGCCGCCTTAGTTCTGCCCGAAAGGAGTGTGTGTGGGGATAAGGCACTGCAACCCTGCAGCCAGGAAGCTGCGAGCCCGAGGATGAATGCCAAAGCACGGAAGACAGTGTAGTGGAAGCATGAGGGACTCCAGGACATTTCTGAAGCTGTGGAACTGATACACCAGCTTGGATGGCCCAGTTCTGGATTTCTTATTTTGTAAGACAAATGCCGATCTTGTTTAAATCCATGCTAATAGGTTTTTCTACCATTCACAGCTGAACACGTTCCTGTTACACAGCGTGCGCGTGCACAAGCCCCAGGACTGGTCAAGTGGTTGAGATTTGCCTGGCTTACCCTGTTGCTGCAGTTGTAAAGACACAACCGCAATCAAATAAAGTGTGTCATCTTAATTCTAGGATTAATAGTTAAGAAATTATAATTACCTCTGTAAAAGCATGTGAACTTCTTCAGAACTAGAAAAGAGGCTCCAGTATTTCATCTCAAGATATTTGAAAAGTAAAATTAGTAGTTGTGAAAATTGGCTTTTAGTTCTGGTTCTTCCATTTTTAACTAATTAATGAGGCCCTGGCAACATCGCTTTGTCTTTGAGTTAGTTTCCTTATTCGTGCATAGGTGTTATGAAACAAAATGAGAAAAAAAACATACAAAAGTGCTTTGCAGATTATGAT
>PVKM010047578.1:0-11399 GCA_004027735.1 Carollia perspicillata
GATGGCCTACAATATCTTCTGGGACAACTAAACTAGGTTAATTTCCTGACACTCAAGAAAGCATTTTTATCAGCAACAACCGAAGGGTGCTGGGGCTTTGCTGCTTTTACCAACCAGGTCAGAGGGCATTACAGACACGTGGTACAGACACCAGGGATTCCCCGATGCCCTCTGTGGGGATGGGGCCAGTGGGACGTGTGTCTGAGGCCCTGCTGAGACCCCCAGCGGCCTGCTCCCTTCACAGTGTTCTAAATGCCAGGCCCAGGGGCATGGAGGCCACTGTGAAAGAGAAGAAAGAGAAATCTAAGAGCCTATGACTTTCATTACTAGTGAAGAGTCACAATAACATATTTAGTTTTATCTTTGAGGAAGGCTACCTGGGTTGATCTGTTGATGACTGACTGTATTTCTTGAACAAAGCAGGTGGAACAGAAATGTTAATTTATTTGAGCAAACGGCGTCACTAACAACCGATGATGTACATATCTATTACATCTATTACTTGGGCTTTCTGCCTCCCTTGAAAAATGCCACAGAATAGATGGGTTTCTTCATAGTTTTCTAGTTACTATTAGTGGGAGACAGCAGTGGGTAATTTCTTTCATGTGGATAATATTAATGCTCAATGTTTAATCAATTCAAACTCAGCCTTTGGTGAGCATTTCCAACGTCTCTTCTTTGCTCACTCACCCCTCTGCTGCTGCCTATAAGGGCCTTCTGACTGAGTTTAATTCTCTCTTCCCACTATAGTTAACCACAAAAGGAGCAATAATACAGCATAGAGGTTAAGAGAGAATTCAAGATCTAGAACTCAAGATCATGAACTCAAGACCTAGATTGCCTAGGTTTTCCTCTAAACCCTGCCTCCAGGACAACTAACATGATCTCCCTATCAAGTTTCTTATATGTATAGTGCCCATGAAAACAGTGTCCAAGCTGGGACTAAACTAATGGCAAGCTGCAACGTACGTGGAACACCACCCAGCACATCGAGGGCACTCAGATCGTTAGCTCTCTTAATGCCAAAAATACACCAGTCGTCAAGTAGTTTCTCTCAGCGTCAGGGTCTTGCCCATCTTTGTTAGTTATCTACTGCTGGAAGACAAATCACCCCAAGATTTAGAAACCCAGATCAATCAACATTTCTTTTTTTAATTTTTTAAATTATTGTTCATGTTCAGTTTTCTGCCTTTTCCCCCCAGCCCTGCCCACCATCCCAGCCTTCCTCGCCTCCCTCTCCCATTTCCACCCCACCTTGTTTTTGTCCATGTGTCCTTTATAGCTGTTCCTGCAAACCCTTCACCCTTTCCCCCATTATCCCCTCCCCTCTCCCTTCTGATCACTGTCAGCCTGTTCTCGATTTCAATGTCTTTGGCTATACTTGGCTTTCTTGTTCGTTTTGCAATCGACATTTCTGATCTCAGAGTGTCTGTGGGTTAGGAATCTGGGACTGTTTAGCTGGGTGGCTCTGCTTCTAAGATTGACTCACATGGTCATTGGTGGCCTGAGTCCCTCTCACATGGGCCTCTCAGCAGATCACTCACATGGCTATTGGCAGGTCGCAGTTCCTCTGCACATGGGCCTCTCAGCAGGGCTGCTGCCCAGCTTGGAGCTGGCTTTCCTCTGGGAGAGCAGCCAGAGAGCGAGAGACAGGGGCAGAGGAAAAATCTCTTTCTCTCTCTCTCTCTCACACACACAGTAGCAAAAATCTTTTTAAACCTAATTCTGAAAGTGATGTCCCATTACTTCTGCAATATTCTATCCATTTTGGTCAAGTCACTCGATCTAGCCCGTCCTTAGAGTAAGAGATTACACAAAGGCAGGGATAGGCATCACAGGGGACAGCCTACCGTACCAACAACTGTGAACTGATTCAGAGTGTCCCTAACTAATTTTGCCTATATATACATACACATATGTATATGTATATATAATATATATGTATATATATAATGTATGTATATATAGACAGAGACAGAGCATATTATTTTCACCAGTGAGAACCCGTTTCTAACATCCACCCTTTTAATAAACACACAGACACTAGTTTTGCCAACAGAACCCATATTTAACATCCAATATGCGAATCCATAAGGCTCGATTGGTGGAGGACAGTGGCTAGCAGGAAGCCTGGCCTTTTCTGTGCAGTGCTAGACAACCATTCTACAACACATGCTGGAGAGCAGGGCCGCTTACATGATTGCCATGGATGTAGTATTATGCCAACTACGCTAAAGATTTTTTAAATTATAGACTTTATTCCTTCCCCTAAGGTGTTCTCTAAGTTCTACCCAAGTCTTACATCTATGAAATGCTCTTATTTAATTAAAAAAAATGGCTATAAATAAAAGCATAAAGGATAGAGCTTCCATATTCTTCTAACTTACGTGAGTGTCAGAATGGAAAATCCCGAGAAGTGGAATGACCGTGCTGAATCCCACTGCACTGCAACCCAAAGCCCATGAAGTGTTCTGGGGACTGAGTAAAGTTCTGGCCGGCCTCTCTGCTTCGCCCAGGTTTGAGGACTTGATCCTCCACGCACTCTCAAACACAACTGAATAAAAGGAGGGCATCCAGAATTGATAAAATAGGAATAGTACAGAAATAATCTTTAAATAAAAAATGAAGGTTTTAAGTGATACAAGCAAATTTTATATATAATATATGCGATCTCCAATATAGAGAAAAGAAAAAAAAAGCCTGAAAAGTAATATGTAGGTTATTAGCAATGAAAGTTCTGAATAGTGAAATTTCACTTTTCTTCCACTTCCAACATCGTCAAAGTAAAGCCCTGTGTGTGCACACGCCTACTTGAAATATACGAGAGCTTACCATAGCAGACTTTGAATGTCAATGGTTAGTTAAAGTCCATTTAGAAAATGTGGACATAGAAATTCAGCTATCCTTGACGAATCGAAGAGATTAACATCCGAACCTAGAAACTTCCTTCGCAGCACTTCAGAGGCAGCCTGCTCTGCTCCGGAGCAAACACTGTAGCAATCTAACCTCTCTCAGAAGCCACAGTCCAAGACCCCCAGGAGTCTGTCCTTGCCAGCTGTGGGACTGGTTTCTTGCTCTTCTGGGGGTCCATAATGCCTGAAATGTGGCCTGTCTAAAGAAATGTTCCCCAAGTGGTAATACTGTAATTAAATATGAATTTAAATATGAACACAAGTATATCATTCCACGTTTCTCTTTCCCCAACTTGAGGAGATTGTTATGGCGAGCCAGTCTGGACGGACGTCCTGCCTGCTGGACGTTCACCCACAAAGCTGGGCTGTGGAGACCTCTGCTGACCAGTCTGTCCATCACCCATTTCCTGGAGCCACACCAGCGGTTTTGTGAGAATTCGAACTTATATAACTATCTATGCTGCCCACCTGTAGCTGCTTAAATTTAAATTTAAGTGAAATAAAATAAAAGACTATGCAGTTCCTCAGTCACGCTGGCCACGTTTCAAGTGCTGAAAGAACTCCACGTTTCAACTTCCAGGATGGAAAGCACTGAGCTCCTGGGGCGGAAGAGAGAACAAGAACCCCGAACATTGTCGCTAATGACGCAACTAGAGCAAAGCCGAAAGGCTGAGGTACCCAAAGGTAAAAGGAAGGCAAGGATGCTGCACAACACATGGAACGTAAGTAGCACGAACCAAGGTGACCTGGAAGTTGTAAAGCAAGAGGCGGGACGTTTAAACACTGTAGTGGATGGTGTTAGCGAAGCAAACTGGACTGGCAACCACGAAGTGTTCCATTCTGGAAATGCAAAGTCCCAAGAAGTGAGTGGTGGGTAGGGGCTGAGGCTCAGGGCTGGGCCGGGGTTTGCATTTTCATGCTGGGATAGACTCTACCCTCCTGTGGTTGGGGTTGCGGGGAGCCAGCAGCCTGGGGGAAACACGAAACACACCCTCACAGCTCTTCCTGCTGATGCAATCTGCCCGACAGCCAGCATCTCCCTGCGAGAAGGCCAGTCTGCAGTCCCGCCGCCACGTGGAGCAGCTGCTTCCCCAGACCTTGCCGCAGCCGACAACGCAGAAGGCGCCGAGGGCCTGAGACACACCGGGCTGGTCCTCTGCTCAGCGCCAGCCTTCCGCACCGCCGTGGGAACAATGAAGGTAACTGCTTATGATTTTGACTGTATTTTACACAAAGTGTGTGTACGGATTGCTCCTGCGAATCCTCAGAGATGCAGTTGGCAGAAAGGGGCTGGACGAAGGGCCACCACGGTTTGTGTCCAAGCAAAGGTTTGTTAATATTTTCTTTGTCAATCGCCTCTGGACGGGACCGTCCCTTCTTTTCAGACCGTTGAGCCTCCACTCACGGGATGTGCCTCCGCAGGCTTTTCCACGGCTGCGCTTGTGAACGGAGATAAAAGGCTGCCGGCAGCTCTTCCCTCCCTTGCGGGTTAGGAAGCTTGAAAAGGAGGAGGAAGCGCTCCTCAATTTTTAAGATGCACAGGAGGTGGGCGACTTTGGAGAAGAGGTCTGGGGGGTGTCCCTCCCTGTAAATAGGGGTTTTCTGCTGGGTGTGCCTAAGGAAAGAGGGAGGTGATCAACTAGGTGACACTGGTGGCAGGGGGACATAAAACTGCCGTGAAAAGCAGAAACCTCTTATTTTGTACCCTGCGGAAAATTAAAGCTTCTAGGAATTGCAAATTGTATAAGCCTGAGGTCGTCCTTTTGTTAAACTGAGTGAGCACCTCAATGGCCTTTATTCTTATGCTAATGAAGTGTAACTGGCTGAGCTCCCTATTAGTTCTGAAGGTTTAGGTGTAGGAGTAAACTCTAAGCCTTCCGTTTTCCTGATCTCGCACGCTGGAAAACTGCAAAGACTTTGGAAACTGAAGAGCAGCTCTTTGAAAGGAAAGTGAGGGGTGGGCAACTCCTCTCGCCAGCTGACAATGAGAAGTAAGAAACTCCTCTGTGCAATCTGAATTTTTAGGAGAAATAAAGCCATGCTTCAGAATTTTGAAAGAGGGAGATGGAGTAGAGTTCTCAACTGCACTTATCCACAGTCTCGCAAGAATTAATAAGTAAATGGTGCCTTTTTCATCAAACAAAAATACCCACTAAGACGAAGCGGGAACTGAACGGAAACTCGGTTGTGTATTGAAAAGAGGTCATGCAAACGTGCCACAGTGAAAAATTTAGCAGCCTTTTTCTTCTATAGTTAGATATTCTATTTCTGGATTGCTGATGCCTGTTTAATTGCATCTGAAAAAGTACACTTTGACTGAGTATAGTGTTATTGAGTAAAAGCAGAAAATTATGAAAATAAACAGCCTTGCTTTTCCAGGGTCTCTCTCGCTTACATAGAGTTATAGTTCATTATGCAATTTTTGTAAGTTCATGGCCTCCTTCACATGAGTTCAAAAACCCCTGTTTCTTTTACAAGGTACTTTTTTTTTATACACAGGAAACTAGAGGATACCTTTAGGTAGTCTCATCGCTGTTTTCTGAAATTTTATTTACTAAGATCTGGAAAGAAAGGATTTTATTCTAGGCACGATCAAAGGAGTATGTGGGGTTTCTTTAAATTTGATTTTATTATTTAAAAAAGTTTTCTATTTGCCTTTTACCCAAGTATTGCTATTATATATATATATATATATATATAATAGCAATATATAATAGCAATATATCTATATCTATATCTATCTATCTATCTATCTATCTATCTATCTATCTATCTATCTATTTAATGTTATTTACACCTGGCACCATGATAAGCTCTGTCCTCAGCAAATTCTCAACACATGGTCTTGCCTGGGAGCTTGTGTTTTAAGATGGACACATACAGAAAGGCCAACTGAATAAGAAAAATAGTACATATATTGAATAGCATGTGTATAAAAAGGTTCTGTACATATGTTTTACTAGATTAATTTAAGGTGGAGATTTTAAAGAGACACATACCCTAAAGGGACAGTGATATGAGAAGTCATTGTCAAGGATGAGTAAAGGAAGGATAGAGAGAGCTGTTTGTTTGTTGGTAGGGGGCAGGACTTGAGACCTAGCAGTGAGATGGGGTTTCCATTCCAGCTACAGGATGTGGTATCTCGTGCAAGGCTCAAAGAGACAGCGGTAGTTCAGCTGGCCTACTGAAGTGCATTGGTGGCCATGTGGTGGTGAGAAAAAAGAAAAAGGGGAGAAAAAAAGACAAGGATTTAATTTTGGCCAATATTTCATTTAGTGAGTTTACATAACAAGCAACTTCATTTGACTATAGAACTACACAGAGAAAGAAAGCAGAGTTAAGAAAGTTTTTTGCCTTGGCTGGTGTGGCTCAGTGGATTGAGTGCCAGCTTGTGAACCAAAGGATCACCTGTTGGATTCCCAGTCAAGGCCCATGCCTAGGTTGCAGGCCAGGTCCCCAGTAGGGGGCACGCAAGGGGCAACCACACGTTGATATTTCTCTCCCTTTCTTTCTCCCTCCCCTTCCCTCTCTCTAAAAATAAATAAATAAAACACATTTTTTTAAAAGAAAATTTTCCATTTGTATGCCAGAATTTTTCTTGCCTGTCAGCTCATTCAAATGAGGTCTAATTATTTGAAATGGGTATAAAACCTTATGAAAGAAAGTTGAAAATAGTCGTTTGATTATTACAGAGATGTGTGTGTGAAGAATTAAAACCGAGTTATGATTTCCTTCAGTAGCTGTGTTTTTCGTGATTTGAGATTTTCTTTTCATGATTTTAGATTTTGTCCCTTAGTTCAGGTCAGGATTTTTAGTTTTATAGGGGAAGAAAAAGAATTTCCCTTCTACCCCTCTAGATTCTTGGCTGAGATTCCCCTGTTGTAAAACACAGGTTAACAAGAGACTAACAGAAGTTTAATAGCATGTATACCTCTGGAATACATGGGAGAGACCCAGGAAAACCCAGAAACTCCTTGAAATGTCCCAAGATACCACCTTACATACCATCTTCAGCTAAAAACAAAGAACACCATTGGAGGAACAGTGATGGGAGGTTATCTGGGAAACCCCAGTAAACAAAGGTAAAGTTTCATTCAGATTTAAGTAGGAGCCTTCTAAAGATTTAGTTATCTTTCTCTTCCAGGCCCAAAAAGGGAGACACCTTTACAAATGAGGATTTCTCATATAAATGTAAATTCCTCTTAGAGGTAGGCTACTTCTCTGTTTCCAGAGAGTCTCCTGTGCCTGCAGCCACTCAGAGACATTTTTTTGGGTGGCATATGCTGTTCCCCTTTGGTTCTTTATTATTAATATCAAGATGTAGACCAGGGAGGTCTGGACTTTTTAGTGAACTAGTTCTGTGCATAAATGAAGCTTGTTTCTAAACTATGGGTGTCTTGAGTGTTTGGATTGGTTATGTATTTGGGGATTTTACCTTGTGCTTCTTTGAATGGCCTCTTCTCAATGGGTGTAGGAAGTTGGAACAGGGAAGCGCTTTCTCTGTTTCCATTTAGGGTTGACAACCACAGTTCCTCTAGTAACCAAAACTTCCCTGCAAAAACCCCACTGCCTTGTTCAGCCTTAAGACCAAGGGACCTGGTTATCATTTCAGAGTGAGAATCTGGGACTTTCCATGAGAGGCATTTTTCTCCCAGGCATCTTCTGCTTTCAATATGATACTATCATTCTTTCTGAGCACAGGAGGCAAGTGTGACTGGTCCGCTCACTTTATAGCTGTAAATGTGAGCAGCCTTTGTGTTGTAACTTTACCCCTTAACAGCTGTCCAAATGTGCTAAATATTTAATGTGACTTACGGTAAACATTCCTGACAGGCTTTCCTGGGCCCCTGTAGCTCATTTGGTAATAAGCCTCTGAATTGGATTCTATAGAAGTCACCTGGAATACAAATGTGAGATGCAACTCAAATTTCTAAAATGTTTCAAAATTAAGGATTTGGGATACTCTGATCCATAAAATAACTTTGCAAATATGCGCAAACATTTTTATCATAAGACGTAGACTTTGATTCATAAAGTCAATAGTGAATGCAAAGCCAAAGCAAAATTGGTCATTTCTGTAACAAGAGTTCAAGTGCCAGTTGCAGCTGTGCTTCTAATTAGTCCCCTCAAGTTCACAAGCTGATAATATTGCCTTTAGAAATTTAGTATTTATATGCTTAAAATAACTTAGAAATTATATGATCTTATTAATACAGCATAGCATATCACATAAACATTTTTCTATTGTCATGTAGACTGTGGCTTTTTGTGGGAAAAGCTATTTTGCCAAGAAATTTTTCTTGTATTCAGTGGTTAATGAGAGAAAGAAAATTTTAAGGAAATAATCATGCTCCAAAAATATAGAAAAAGTCAAGAAGGAAGGAATACAGGAAGAGAAGGTTTTTAAAAAGTAGAGAAAATAACATTATAGCAAGCAATAATCCAGAAGTCATACTGAAATACACCTGCTTCTTTGTATATGAAAAATTGTGAAATACTTGTTAAATCAGTTAGTTCCATTAATAATAGTCCTATATTTCATCTAAAAAAGAACCAATTTATTAGTTCTGTATTTTGATATGTAGATATGAATATTTGATCAGTTGTGTTCACAGTCTATCGCTTAGTTTGAGAAATGTTTTTCACTATTTTGACCCTAGTTGATTTTTGCCTTAGTAGACCTTAAGAAGCTTGGTGTTACCAGCAGAAACTTGCTTCTTTTTGACAACATAGTAAAGAATTACAGATCAGCAGGAGCCTACTAGCCTGCAAGCAAAGTTTATTAGTGCTAAGTTCTAATGGGAGAGCAAAAGCAGTGTGGCCAGAGCTCAGGTGGCCAGCACCCAGATGGCCAGAGGCCCCTTAGCCAGGGCCCTCTGGCAAGAAAAGGCCAGGAGCCAAGAGAGTGCATTCTTTGTTCTGTGGACTTAATGTAGTTGGTGGGATAGGGCTGAAGAAGTTACATATTGATTGAAGGGTAAGGGTGATGCCAGCTTCCCCCAGGGAGATGTGACTACCCAAACATAGGTATGTATGGGGGTCTGTTAGCCTGAATCCTTACCTTGTTCCAGACTCTATTTGTTCATTTTGCATACGTGATGGGAGGCAGGCAATTAACTACAGCTGTTTTAGGAGTTTTTCTTTGGGCACTGTAGTCCCCCTCCCGTTCTCCCTTCCAGGCCTGGGGATGAATACACAGTCTGAAGGTTTTCCTTTTCCCAGCTAGTGGAGATGATACACACAGACTTTCAAGGGCTTCCCCCCTGCACTATCACAATGTACACGTGTGTTGTTCGGATGCCTGGCAGCCTTATCGGACCCAGCTCTGGATCACTGGGTCAACCCGTGAGACGTGTTCCTTTGCTTTTAGTCTCCTGTATTAAGTTCTTTGTTAGATTGCAATAGTGAGAGCCCTGCCTTTATTTCCCCTTTGACCATTCATTCCTACTAACTCATTCCTAGCTGCTACTATAACATTGAAATGTAATTAGAGAGTTCCAATTATGTCTGACTCTGTATAAATTAGACAGAAGGAGCACCTGTTGGGATGTTCCAGGCCAAACATTCCACAGATGTCGGTAACATGACCAACAAAGATCTCATCACGGTCTGAGCATGAGGCCTAGGGTGGATTTGCACTGGATGACCACTTAACAGTTGCTAGGGTCCTGCCGCTACACAAAAGTGTGATTTCGTCATGTACATTTTATGGTAATTTTTATCATGTACATTTCATTTGCTTTTGTAGATTCACATTCAAAGTTAAGTTGTTTTGATTTTAGTACTTACTAGATGTTGGTTCAGGAATCTGGAACGACAATAAATGTTTCTTTGAACTTTGAAGATAAAAGGTAGATTTATAAAGCCTACATGGAGAAGCGCAATGTATTACTTGCAGAAACCATGGTTTTCAGTGTTGGTGAATGTTCTGTACACTTGCAAGGTTAGTGAATGCTGGTGTTTATAGAAGAGCACATCCAGGCTTGAGGAAAGATTTCTTCGTTTAACTAAGATAATGATTTTATATTTTAAAAGGCCATGTAAATTATATAACATTGAATTGTAACTTCAAAACATGTGTATGAGAAAAGCATTGCAGTTCTTATTAAACCCATTTTACAGGTGAGGAAAATGAAGGTCAAAAAACTTACTAGAATTGCTTAAGATCAGAAATAGCAAAGCATAATGAGATGATAGATACTCTGACTCCTAGTCCTGTCTGCTTCCCTCTTCACTAGTGGCCCTAGTCTCTCCTGGATGTGACTTCACTTTGTAAATCTTATGAAAAATAGCACAGTCTCTCCAGCAAAATGTAAAAACATACATAGGCACAAAATTTTATATCTATAATAAATTATGTGTAATTAAAATCAGCACAACAGAGTCCATGGAAGACTGGTAGAAAATACTGAAATGATCTAGTTATTTAAAGCAGCAGATTGCTATTGTCTCTTGCCTTTGCAATCAGCTGAGATATAAAAACATATAAGCGAGAGACTCACACTGCTCTTTGAATATCGAAAAGCCCGAACGATCGTCTGCCTTTAGTTCAAACAGAAAGGGAACCAATAGTTCATTTGTTTGTTTGTTTGTATGTTTGTTTTAAATCAGCACATGAGTTACCACTTTCTTCTTTATGTTTTAATAGTCCGGGGAAGGAGAAGACTTTTCCTTGACCCTCTTAGTTTCAGTGCTTGGGTCCTGCAAACTAAACTGGAAAAAGACAGATTAACAAGAGAAAAACAAGAGTTGATTATCATGCAGCATGTATATACATTGGAGAAATTCAGTGATGAGTAATGCAAAAGGGTGCTAGAACTTGGGTTTACGTCGTATCTCAAGAAAGACTAATAAATTTGTGGAGAAGGGACAAGGCAAAGGTACAGGTTTTAGGCTTTCGCGGGTGGCAAACTGTGGGGAGGTAAATATGTAGGGAAACGAATGGGGTAAGGTTTGCTTGTGCAGGTCCGTCCCTTGCTGACTTTCTGCTGTCTTCGTGGCCATGAAACCTCCCCAGGAGAGGAAATTTATGGCAGTCCTCCTTTCTGAGGTTTCTGCTTTTAGTCGGAAAAGGAAGCCGTGTGAAAGCTTCCTTCTGCATCTGTTGGATCCTAAATGCCTTCAGCTCGAAACAATTCTCACGCCAAAGTAGTATATTGTGATCCCCTATACTAGTCACAGAATGGGGGCTGATCACAGAATCTGCACTATAATTTTTTTATTTTAATTTTGTTTTGAAGTGTGTGTCTGTTTTGTTAAACAGGGTTAATACACAGTTTCTTAGAGTTTGGTAGTTTGTGGTGACCAGCCTTCCCATTTCTTAGCCTATCTGTCATTCCTGTCGAAGGGACAGGGCTACCTGGCTGCATTCCCACCAGGTTACACCCTACCTTGGCCACAGGTGATTGTAGCAAAGGTGGATATTTGACCCAAGTCCAGCCATCTTGTATTTCTTTCCTAACCTCTTGCCCCCACATTCAATTACGT
>PVKM010047579.1:0-11411 GCA_004027735.1 Carollia perspicillata
CATTAAGTCTGTATATTGCTTTGGGTACTATAGCCATTTTAACCGTTATTTCTTCCAATCTATGAACACAGAATGTATCTTTCCATTTCATTGAGTCTTTTTCAATCTTTTTAGATAATGCTTTGTAGTTTTCAGTATATAGATGCTTCACATCCTTTGTTAAGTTTATTACTAGATATTTTATTCTTTTTGTTGTAATTACAAAGGAATTGTTCATTTCTTTCTGAAAATTATTTGTTAGTGTAGGAATATTAGTGGATTTTTGTACATTGATTTTGTATATTGCAACTTTAGTGTATTTGTTTATTGTTTCTAATAGTTTTTTGGTGGAGTCTTTAGGACATTTTGTAGAATATATATAGAATCATGTCATCTGCAAAAAGTGACACTTTTATTATTTCTTCATTCCCAATTTGGATACCTTTTATTTCTGTTTCTTGACTGATTGCTCTGGTTAGGACTTCCAGTACTGTGTTGAATAAGAGTAGTGAGTGTGGACATTCTTGTATTTTTCTTGACTTTAGGGGAAAAGCTTTCAGTTTCTCACCATTGAGTATATTAGCTGAGGGTTTATCATATATGGACTTTATTATGTTGAGGTACTTTCCTTCTATACCCATTTTATTGAGTTTTTTAATCACAAATGCATGTTGTATTTTATCAAATGCTTTTTCCGCATCTATTGATAAGGTCATTATCCTTATCCTTTGTTTTGTTAATATGGCGTATACATTGATTGATTTGCCTATATTGAACCACCCTTGTGCCCCCAGAATGCCCCCTACTTGATCATGATGTATTATTTTTTTTTAATGTATTGTTGTATTCGATTTGCTAGTATTTTGTTTAGGGCTTTTGCATCCATATTCATCAGAGACACTTGTTTGTAGTTTTCTTTTTTGTGTGTTATCCTTGCCAGGTTTTGCTATGAGGGTTATGTTGACCTAATAAAATGTGTTAGGATGCATTGCCCCTTCTTCAATTTTTTGGAAGAGTTTAAGAAGGATAGGTGTCAAATCTATGAGTGTTTGGTAGAATTCACTACCAAAGCCATCTGCCCCTACACTTTTTTTGGGGGGGAGGTTTATGATAGTTGTTTCAATTTCCTTACTGTTGATTGGCCTATTTAGATCTTCCAATTCTTCATGATTCAGTTTAGGAAGGTTATGTATTTCTAGGAACATATCCATTTCTTCTAACTTACTGAATTTGATGGCCTATAATCTTTCCTGGTATTCTAATATAATTCTTTGTATAGTTGTGCAGTCTGTAGTAACTTCTTTCATTTCCAGTTTTGTTTTTATGAGTCTTTTCTCTTTTTTCCTTAGCAAGTCTAGCCAAGGGTTTGTCAATTTTATGTTTTTAATTTTTAAAAATTTGAGATAGAAACATTGATTTATTGTTCCACTTATTTATGTATTCATTAGTTGCTTCTTGTATGTGCAATGGCCTGAGAAGGGACCTGCAGCCTTGGCATATGAGGACAATGCTCTAACCAGCTGAGCTACCTGGCCAGGGCCTTTGTCAATTTCATTAATCTTTTCAGAGAACCAACTCTTTGTTGTATTCTTTTTTATAGTCTTTTTGTTCTCCATTTCATTCAATTCTGCTTTAATTTTTATTATTTCCTTTCTTCTGCTGACTTTGGGTTGTTTTTGTTCTTTTTTTTTTTTTAGTTCTTTAAGCTGTGATACTAGATTGTTTACTTGAAATTCCTATTGTTTCTTGAGACAGACCTTTAGTGATATAAATGTCCCTCTTATTATTGCTTTTGCTGCATCCCAGAAGTTTTGATATGTTGTATTGTCATTCTCACTTGTCGCTATATGTCCATCAATCTCACCTTTTATTTCTTTGACCCAGACAGTTTTTAGTAATACATTGTTTAAACTCCACGTATTTGTAGGTCTCTTTACTTCCTTTTTGTGGTTGATCTCTAATTTGAAAGCACTGTGGTCAGAGAATATGGTTAGTATGGTTTCAATCTTAAATTTGTTGAGGCTAGTTTTGTGTTTCAATATTCAGTCTATTGTTGAGAATGTGCTCTGTGCACTGCATAAGAATGTATAATTTGATTGGGATGAAAGGTTCTGTAAATGGCAATTGTTCATTTGGTCTAATGTATCATTTAAGGCTGGTGTTTCTTTATTGATTTTCTGTTTGGATGATCTATCTGTAACTGTCAATGGGGTATTTACATCCCCTACTATGATTGTGGTTTTGTCAGTTTCTCCATTTACTTCTCTTAGTAGTTGCTTTATATATATTTCAGTGTTCCCAGATTGAGTGTATATATATTGAGAAGTATTAGGTCTTCTTGGTATAGTGTCCTTTTTATCATTATAACATGTCCACCTTTGTCTCTTGTTATTTGTCTTTGTTATTTTGAAATCTATTTTGTCAGATATGAGTATGGCTATACCTGCTTTTTGCCCTTCTTTGGCTTTTCAGATCTCTGCAGGGAGGTGGGAAATGGCCTGTGTTCCCTGGGAAGGCGGGTGCCTCTCCTGTGATTGATTGGTCACCCAGGTCCCAGGGGACCAACCCTGCAGGGGAACTCAGTGGGCAGTGTAACTCCAAATGTGTGAAATCCCCGTGCTGTCCTGGCAGCCAGATGCAGCTGGCAGTCAGATGCAGCTGGCAGTATAGCTGTGATGTGTGGGGGCGGGGTGAGCTGGGAGAACCCAGCCTTCTCTTTTCCTGCTTTGCCTTCCTAGCAATGGCAACCAGTGGACCTTTGTGGTGTCTCCCATGTGCCTCCACCTGAACCTGAGATTAGTCACAGAGTGAGCCTGTCACTCAGGGAAAATGTGATTCTTAGTACCAGTTCTTGTGTTTGCAGATAATGTGCTCTGCAAACCCATACAAAGGGTGAGGGGAAGCGAGCTCTGGCAGGGTGAGGGGAAGCCAGACTCCATGGCTTTGTTTCTCTGTGGAATGCTGATTGCCAGATAACAGAGGCCGCACCCTTGTGCTCTGCCCAGGTTACTGGGCTCTGCTGCAGCTCAGACTGCCCACTCCTGCAGAAATGCTCATTAAATCTCTTTGCTCCTCCTGGCTGAAGGCAGTGCAAGCCACAGCCTGATTCCTCCTCTCTGGCTGAAAATCACACTGAGCTCTTGGCTGCAGGACTGCATCTGTGGCTCGTCTTAGCTTTTCCCCCTTCTAGCTTCCCTGGTTCACTCCCACTTGCCCACCTTTACATGTTGCAATTTGCAGATCTCTCAGACATTTTGGTGCATTGAGCAGGGAGTCTTTTGGTGAATTGTAGTTGTTCAAATTGTTGAAACTTCAAGGGGAGAGACCAAGGGGGATCCCCCGGTTCCTCTGATGTCACCCATTACAATATTTTCATATTGGTTTGAGTTGAAAATATATTTAAATTAATCTGTTTCTGTTTGCTTTTTAAAAATTTGACTACCTAAAAATTTAAAATTATATATGTGGCTGGCAGTTGGGGCTCATATTTCTATTGGACAATGCCATTCTAAGCGGAGGTCAGCAAACTTTTCTGTAAAGGGTGAGATATTTTAGGCTTTGTAGGTCACACAGCATTTGTCACATATTCTTGTTTTTCTATTGTCTTTCTGCAGTTTCTTAAAAATAAAAAACATCCTTAGTTCATAGGCAGTACAGAAATAAGCTGTAGGCTGAATTTGGCCCATGGGCCATTGTTTGCCAGACTCTATCTTCAGCAGACCAGCTAGTCTGAGGCCTTGACTTGAATATAGTGAGGAATGAACATAGAGCAGGGGTGTCAAACTCATTTTCACTGCAGGCCACATCAGCCTCATGGCTTCAAAGGGCCGAAATAATTTTAGAACTGTATAAATGTACCTGCTCCTTAACTGTTAAGGAATTGAAATTACATTTGGCCCTTTCAAGGCGGCTGTGTGGCCCCCAGTGAAAATGAGTTTGACACCCCTGACATAAAGCTTTAAAATTATGAGCATTTGGTCAGTCAGTATCTTGCTTTCCTACAGAAAAGACTATTTTTTAATTTTCTTAAACATTATAAATTGTTCAGAATTGAATGGTACGAAACTTTCCTTTCTCTCGTAGTCATCTGTGTATTTTAAGCACTCTTATGAAGACTGGCTAGAAAACAATGGATTGAGCATCTCCCCTTTCCACATAAGATGGCAAACTGCTGTTTTCAATCGTGCCTTTTACAGTTGGGGACGGCGGAAAGCAAGGATGCTTTATCAATGGTATGTTTAATTTTCTCTTTTTGGTTTAAATTAGTCATTGTGATCATGAGAAATGCTTGTTAACTGAACTGTTTCCATCATTTTCCAATGTACTGAGTTTTAAAATGTTGACAGTTTAGAAACTTTCTGGATTTATATAAGCTTACGGGATTGTGTTATTGTGCTTTTGCATACATTAAAAATCAAGGTTCTGTATCTTTTTTTTTCTTTTTTTTTTAAAGATTTTTATTTATTTATCTTTAGAGGGGAAGGGAGGGAGAGAGGGAGAGAAATATCAATGTATGGTTGCCTCTCTTGCGTCCCATGCTGAGAACTGGCCTGCAACCCAGGCATGTGTGCCCTGAGTGGGAATCAAACCAGGACACCTTTGGTTCCCAGGCCCGCGCTCAATCCACTGAGCTACACCAGCCAGGGCAAGGTTCTGTATCTTGATCTGGGTGATAGACACATGGGTGCACACTTGTAGAAATTCAGTGAGCTGTACACTTCAGACTTGTGCACTTTATTCTGTGTGTTACATACTAGTAGAAAACCAAAACAAATATGGAACATTTTCATCAGGAAAATAGCCCTGGAGAATTCTCTCCCCCATCATCACACATAGGAACAAGGTTCTGGGAGTCAAAGGATGCCCCCAAATCTACAGGATTTTCCCTATATTTCTTTTTGGATACTCCTCCAAAGGAAGGGTATTTTAAATATTTAACCAGTGAGGCATATGTGCAAACCAAGTGGGGAAATGGCCAGCCAGATTGCAGTGCCAGGGTCCTGGAAGTTGTATAGTTGAGAGAATTTCTGATGTTGGGAGTAGGGGGCTCCTTTTGGTCAAAAATTCAGCTCCAAATGAAGTAGAGCTAAATATAAGGAGTCAGATCATCAAAAAGCAGTAAATACACCTGCAAATCAAAGCAAAGAAAATAATAAAGAGCAGAAATCAGTGAAATAGAAAGTACACAGTAGAGAAAATCAGCAAAGTCAAAGGTTGGTTCTTTGACAGTATTAATAAATTGATAAACCCCTACTTTGACGGATCAAGAAAAAAAGAAAATATAACTAAAGATCAGAATTGGAAAAGGTAACATTAGTACAGATTCTACACGCATTTTAAAAAATGAAACAGTTTGAACAGTTCTGTGCCTACAAATTCAATAATTTAGATGAAATGGACAAGTTCCTTGGAAAACACAACTTATCAAAAAGTTAGAAAATGTAATAGAAGGGTAACTTATTATTAAAACAATAAAAGCAAAAACTCATTAAGTTTTCCATGTTAGCCATGACTGGCGTGGCTCAGTGGGTTGGGCATCATTCCACAAAGCAAAAGGTTGCTGGTTCAATTCCTGGTCAGGGTACATGCATGGGTTGTGGGACAAGTCCCAGATTGGGGGTGTGTGAAAGGCAACCAGTTGATATTTCTCTCCCTCTCTGTTTCCCTCCCTTCTTCTCTCTCTAAAAATAAATAAATCTTTAAAATTGTTTTTACCATGTTAGTATTTAAACTCATTGTAAAATAAGATACAAATAGAATTGGTTGGTGAAAAAAGAGTAGATGTCTATAATGTCAAAAGAACATTACTTACTTTTATAAGTATGAGAACAGGATCAAAACAATGCTACATAAATGAGACAAAAACAGAGGAAACAAACTTTTTATTGGGAAGCATATTCAGCCTCCGGTTATGAGAGAATTATAAGTTATTAGAACAGCTTAAAGAGACTAGTGCCCTGTGCTTCAATCACAGGTCCGAAGATCAGGTAGGAGAAAAAACACAGGGTTATTGAAATTTTTATACATTTTAAAACTATGAAATGTGGCTGGTTGATGAATTTTTTTAGTCCGTGAATTGTGAGGAATTGTACATTTGTGCAATTTTTTCTCTTAACAGGTTCAATTTTGGAATGGTGTTTGGCGTAATTGCCATGTTTAGCTCTTTTTTTCTCCTGGGGAAAACGCTGATGCAGACTTTAGCACAAATGATGGCTGACTCTTCTGCTTCTTATTCTTCTTCCTCCTCTTCCTCTTCCTCCTCTTCCTCCTCTTCCTCTTCCTCCTCCTCCTCTTCCTCTTCCTCATCCTCCTCACTTCACAACGAACAGGTGCTACAAGTTGTGGTAAGTGCCGCCTTTTTGCTTTTAAGTAACCATTGAACCATAGATATAAGATATTTCTTTTGGACAGTATAACTCCTATCTATAATATAAATATGAAAACATATGAAAAGTCACGTGATTTCTCAAATTACCTGCTTAAACAAAAATATTAGTAAGAATATAGCAAGGAATTGTTGCAATATGTAGTAGTAGCAGTAGCAATAATAGTGGTAATAGAAGAAATGGATCATAATTAAGACGGTTGACAATTACATGGATTTTGATTTAATATGCATTGTCTTCTTGAGAGGTTAAATGGTTGTTACTATAAAAGAATAAGCATGATTTAAGACCTCTATAATGTATAAATACATTTTTCTTATCCTATGCAAAGTGTTCCCTTCCCCTTTCCTCTTCATGGCTTTCATCCTCCAACCAATAATATCTTTTTAATTAAAGGCATAAGACCTTTTTGAATGGTCCTTGTGATTTTTTTGACATGAAGAGTAATATACTGAGTAGTACTCTTTTGACTGTGAGCTATTTATAATAATTCTCACTTTAAGGCACATGTGTAGGCCCATACCTTAGCCAATCATGTCTCCAGGGTTTGGAAGGGGCCTTTACTGTTGGCTTTTATTTCTTATTTTTTACAATTTATTATTTTAATTTCTATGAATCATGGATGTTATGTTTTTAATCATATTCTTATTAATGGAATAGATTATTTAAGAGTTAGTGACAAGCCTGGCCAGTGTGGCTAGGTTGGTTAGAGTGTTATCCCGTAAACCAAAAGGTCACGGATTCAATTTCCGGTAGGGGCACATGCCTAGGTTGCAGGTTCAGTCCCCAGTCCAGGCTGCACGTAAGAGGCAACTGATCGATGTTTCTCTCCCTCTCTCTCCCCCTCCCTTCTCCTCTCTCTAAAGTCAATAAGCATGCCCTTGGGTGAGGATTAAAAAAAGATTAAAAACTAAAAAAAAGTTAGTGACAGATCTTTCTTTTAACTCACCTCTTTGTGGCTTTTACTATAGGATGGGTCACTAAGGGAAAATGTAGAAGTCATTTGTAGAGAATGATAAAGAATCTCTCCTATGGCAATAGCTCTTTCTTAGAGGTTAAAAGGATTCTCCAGGTGAGGCCTCAGAAGAGTTGATTGTTTCTTCAGCAAACATTTAATGAATGTATTCTGTGTATTGGCCCTGTGTTAAGGCCTTACACAATGAAATCCGATTCTAGCAATCATGGTGCTTTTAGTCTGGAGGGAGAGCTGTTATGATAGTACTACAGGTGGACAGAGCATAAGATGCTGTGGGAACAGGGAGAGAGAAGGTGTGCTGAGTTGAGCCTGGCATTGGGGAGAAAGTAGAGGGGTGCTTCAAGGTGGGTGGGGGGAATCCGCAAAGGAAAATGGCAACTGAGCATCCCTCTCACAGAGGGGACCATATAAAATGGAAAGACAAGAGAAATAATAATACTATAACAAAACCTAGTTAATATACAGTGCTCTGTGAGGTTTTTGTGCCTGTTTTAGTCTTACAACAATCTGGTGGTAAGATTGACAAATGGGAAAACCAAGGTACAGAAGTGTTAAGTCATTTGCCTGTGGTCACAGCTAGTAAATGGGGCGAGGGAGGAGGACCATCACTCATCCACGACTGACCTCAGAGCCTTTATGCTCTACTCCCTTAAAAACGACCAATAATTCTTCAACTATAAAGTGGTATGACTTTGGCCTATGTCTAGGAGGTATATGGTACAGGAGATAAGATGGTAGATATAGGTAGGGTCTGGGTTATGAAGGGCCATTCTAAGAAGTTCTGGTTTTGCCTGCCAATAACAGGTCTGTGTGTACAAAATGAACCAGAGTAGGGTTACATGTAAGATGGGGGGACCATTTAAGAGGGCAGTTGTAATAATTTATTTTAGAAGTGATAAACGATCTAAACTAAATTAGTGATAAGAAGAATAAAGGGAGTAAATTCAAAGGATCTTTTGAATTGGAGTCTTCAGGCCCTGAAAATTAATTGAATATGAGGCTGGAGGAAGAAGGAAAAGTTTAGGATAACTCTCAGGCTATTCTATTAGTTATTGTTTGCTAAGAAAAAGGACAGTAGAGACAGGAGCAGATTTGGAGGAAATATGATCCATGTCCTGTATGCCTGCTGGGATTAGAATGGCAAAATGTTGTGCCACAAAGAAATTATTTCTCCTTTTTGCTTCTCACTTTATTCATAGAGCTCACAAAAATACTGACTCTCTTAGGAGAGGGAGTCATGTTTTAGAACCATCAAGTAGTCAGCTGCCCTCTGTAGTCCACTGTGTATATTTATGTATATGTTTAAAAATATCATTATTACCCTGGCCGATGTGGCACAGTTGCTTGGAACATCGTCCCATAGACAGAAAGGTCCTGAGTTCGATTCCCAGTCAGTGTACATACCCAGGTTGCAAGTACAATCCCTGCTCAGGGTGTGTACGAGAAGGCAGCCAATCAATGTTTTTTTTTCCTGCTGCTTTCCTGTCCCTCCTTCCCTCCCTCCCTCTATCTCTCAAAGCAGTGAAAAAAATGTCCTCAGGTGAGGATTTAAAAAAAAAAATGTTATCTCCTGACCTTGATATGAGTTCTAGCACCTTGTAGAAAGTACTTTTTATTTACTCTATAATCCCCTATAGTCTGATTCAGTATTAATTCCCAAAAACCTGGCACTCTGTTGTTGAGAGATTAGTATTTTGGTACATCTAATACCCTGTGTGATTATGTCCTAGACAGATGGGCACTCGCATACTGCTGCCAGCAAATGAGGCCATTTGTTGCTATAGTCACATGTTCAAATCCTTACCTTGTCTCATTATGACATCTATAAAATAATAAAGAGAAAGAAACAGTATCCTTTTGCAGCAATTTTCAACCTTTTTCATCCCATAGCACACAAACTAATTACTAAAATTCTGCAGCACACCAAAAAATATATTTTTGCCCATCTGACAAAAAAGCATACTTTTAATTGATATACAAAGAAAATCATAATAGTAATTACTTACACTTTTTGCTCCAAAGTGACTTTTAAAAAATCAGGTGCTGCCATGGCTGATGTGGCTCAGTGGATTGAGTGCTGGACTGCAAACTAAAGGGTTGCAGGTTCAATTCCCACTCAGGGCACATGCCTGGGTTGCAGGCCAGGTTCCTGGTAGGGGGCACGTGAGAGGCAACCACACATTGATGTTTCTCTCTCTTTCTTTCTCCCTCCCTTCCCCTCTCTAAAAATAAATAAATAAAATCTTTTTTAAAAAAATCAAGCGCCTGTACTTATATATAAGGATTTCTGGTACCAAGAATTAACCAATCAGACGCAACTTTATTATGCAGCATGACTGATAAAATGCAACTCGGTGTTGTGACCTATATATTTATGGTTCAAGACAGGACATTCACACCAGATGGCTATTGTTGTGTTGGCTCCTGTCATTTTTTCCTTTGACAGTCTGAGGGGAAAGATGTCAGTGCCCCTGACTAAATATCAGGTATTGCATGTTTTAAAATTTCTTGTGGCACACCAGTTGAAAATCACTGTCCTGTTGTAACGAGCCTGTTGATTTATTGACATAAAAGTAAAGTAACCAGGATACTTTGTAATACAGAATGAATGTATGAGAATTAATTTTGAGTATGTAACTTTAGAGAGGGGTCATAGAAAAGGAAACTCCTAATCTGAACAGAAAGATGCCTTGCCACTTGGGAATGGAGTATGGTGAAAAAGATATACTGATGTTCTTGAAAAGAGCTGCTTAGAGAGTTCCAGCCAAGATGGAGGCATAGATAGAAACACTTAGCTTCCTTGCACAACCAAAAAGGATAACAACTGATCTAAAAACAAACAACCAGAAGTGCCAGAAAATCAAACTGCATGGAATTCTGACAACCAAGGAATTAAAGAAATATTCACCCAGACTGGTGCACCAAGACAAAGAAATATGGCCCAAATGAAAGAACAGATCAAAACTCGAGAAAAAGAGCTAAGCGTTGAGGAGATAGCCAACCTATCTGATGCAGAGTTCAAAACACTGGTAATCAGGATGCTCACAGAACTGATTGAGCTCAGCCTCAAAATGAAGAAACAAATGAAGGCTACCTAAAGTGAAATAAAGCAAAATATACAGGGAACCAACAGTTGAAGGGAAGGAAACTGGGACTCAAATCAACAATTTGGAACAAAAGGGAAAAAATAAACATCCAACTGGAACAGAATGAAGAAACAAGAATTCAAAAAAAATGAAAGGCTTAGGAAACCCAGAGACAATTTTAAACACTGTAATATCAGAATTGTAGGGGTGCCAGAAAGAGAAGAACAAGAGCAAGAAATTGAAAACTTATTTGGACAAATAATGAAGGAAAACTTCCCCAATCTGGTGAAGGAAATAGACTTCCAGGAAGTCCAGGAAACCCAGAGAGTCCCAAGGAGGAACACACCAAGGCACATCATCATTAAGTTACCCAACATTAAAGATAAAGAGAGAATCTTAAAAGCAGCAAGGGGAAAGGAGAGAGTTACCTACAAAGGAGTGCCCATAAGGCTATCAGCTGATTTCTCAAAAGAAACCTTATAGGCAAGGGCTGGAAAGAAGTATTTGAAGTCATGAAAGGCAAGGACCTACATGCAAGATTATTCTATCCAGCAAAGCTATCATTTAGAATGGAGGGACAGATAAGGTGCTTCCCAGATAAGGTTGAGTTAAAGGTGTTCATCATCACCAAGCCCTTATTATATGGAATGTTAAAGGGACTTATCTAAGAAAAAGATGATAAACAATATGAACAGTAAAATGACAACAAACGCACAATTGTCAACAGATAAACCTAAAAAAATGAAAACAAAAACTAAGCAAACAACTAGAACAGGAACAGAATCAGAGAAATGGACATCATATGGAGGGTTTTCAGTGGGGAAGGGGAGGGGAAGAATGGGGGGGAAGTACAGGGAATAAGAAGCATAATTGGTAGGCATAAAATAGATGGAGAGCAGTTAAGAATAGTATAGGAAACAGGACTCAAAGAACTTACATGTACAACCCATGGACATGAACTAAGGGGGGAATGCTGGAGGGTTG
>PVKM010047580.1:0-11408 GCA_004027735.1 Carollia perspicillata
ACTCACCTTTCATCCCCCAGAGCCTACGCCACGCGACCTTGTACACCGTGGGGAGCGAGGTGTTCAGTGTTTGTGGAATGATTCAACATAAACACTTTATTAGCCACTGCTTCAGGAATTCGGATGGTGACGTGCCCAGGAAATTGAACTTGCTGGTGCCTTACCCAACAGCAGTGGCCCAGGCTAAGAATTCCTCTTAGCTCAGATCTTATAAAACGGATGGGAAATGATCAATGTCTCCTCCTTCCTCTCAACCGCCCCCACCTCGCCCCAGACTTTGAAAGGAGTTTTCCCTACGTCATCAAGTTTGGCCAAAGCTCAGAGTCACACAAAGACTGTTGTGAGAGGTTGTAAATTGGACCCGGGGGCACCGAAGGGAGACCTGTGGTCCCACCACGGAGCATGCGCAGACAGCAGTGCACGTTCCACTGGTTTGGAAACGGGGGCGGGGGGGCATTTCTACAAAGTGAAACTTAGCTCCCCCCCCCGCCCGCGGGACTGTGTGCCGCAGTCACTTTCCAAACACTCAGAATGGAATTAATTTCTTGCCTCCCTGCAGAGCCACATCCTACCCACTAAGGCCTGCCCGTTCTTTGTCCTCGCAGCGAAGTATTATCCGCACTCTACTGCACCCGATAAGGGGGCTGGGCGGTGAGCGCTTAGTGACCCCACTGCCCTTTGACGCCATGATGGACGGCCTTTTGTTCAAGCCTCGAAAACAAATGAAGGAATTTAAAAATGATGTTTGAAGCAAATGGGAAACAAGGAACTGCGATTGTTAAGTATCGTAATAAAGAACTTTAGGAAGGTGACAGCGATGTGTGTCAGATCCACGGAGCAATCGGTTCCGAAGACGTCCCGCACTGTGGTTAGAAATTGGAGACGTCCTGCCTCCCACAGCAGCCACGCACGGCCCCCCCCCAGACCCCCCACCAAGCTGGCCTCACCTGCTCCCTCACAGTGACCGACAAAGCAGCCAGACCCTTCGGGCTAAGGCATTTTTCTTCTTAGGACCCAGAAACCCAGACTCTTTTCAGTGGCTAAAAAGAGAAGAGAGGAACGCCCAGGGCACTTCCCTCAACCGGACAGAGGCTCTGCCCCTCTTTTCTTACCTGTGCGCCCGGTACCTGTAAAGGGAGACTGCTTTGTATGTCCCTGGCCTGGCTTTTTGATTCTTTTTAAATCATCAATTTCCCCTCCCTTCCCCCATTTAGAAATGCCATACGTTGTCATTATGGAAAATATGAGCAGTGCAGAACAGGAGAAAAAGAAGGAAATAAAATCACCTACAATCACTTCACTCAGGTATAGCCACTGTTCAATACACGCACACACACATATTTCTTTCTTTTACCCACTTGAGATCATAAGGTATGTGATATTTTAACCTACATATTCAACTGAAAAACACAGAGTGAACATTTTTTTCCATTTTAGTTAATAATCTTCCACAAAAGCATACTATCCCAATTATGGATGTACCATAACTCACATGACCAATCTCCCAGTTTCAGACAGTGAGGCTGATTCTGTCTGTTGGGGTATACTGGGAATAATAATCGGATGCAGACCCTAAGCCAGAACTATTTGTGTAGAGAATAAATAGCTAGCAGTAGAGTTTCCAAGCCAAGAAAATGGTCCCCATTTCATTTTCAAAATGCCAAAATATAAGCGACCAGAATCAACACGGGAGAGGACAGGGCCATTGCATGAGGCCTGGACACCGTAAGTACCAGGGGACAGGGCCACCTGGGAGCCGAGGGAGGGCTGTCAAACAGGCTCCTGGCTCGGCCCCCTCTCGGCTGGACAAAGAAGGTGCCCTGCCCAGGACACGAGCCTGCGATGGACGTTCCCGGACAGCAAGAATGGGGTTTGTGACCCCCCTGGTCAGGAAGCCTGCTTCTAAAAAGATCTGCTTCTTTGGCACTTAATGATCAGCTGGAATATCAAATTAACGACTAAACATCTGTGGAATGAAATCCACAGCAGCCCTGCAGCTACAGTAAAGCCGATATCTGGGGCAGGAAGGCGGAGGCCGTTTGCCCAAGTACACGCAGCCCAGGTCCTCAAACCAACAGCCTCTTGAGCAGCGGTTTCCCTGTAACGTCCAGTCGTCAGCTAACTCGAATTAAGGGAAGTCGCACAGGATGCCGAACCAACCAAACAAAAGAATGGACAAAGAGACTTCTGGAGAACACCGGTCATTTCTCAGTGATGCTCAGCCCACCCTCCATTCCCCAGAGGAAGACTTAGTATTTATCAATAAGATAAAAGACGAAAGCCTGTCTGGTTGCCCCTTTCCAGTGCCGTGAAACCCACGAGTCTCAGACTCACCAAAACCCGAGAGTTTCGGGCGGCTGTCACATTTGCTTTCATTTTCCCCCCAGTGGCTGCCACAAGAATACATTTCGGGGAATGCATGTTCCAGGGGCTTGTTTTTGCTATCTTGCCGAGTACAGTTCCTCCCAGTACAGTTTCAAATGTGCCAGCGAGGGTCCTGCTCTCATGCATTATTCAGCGACTCCCGTGATTATTTGGTTCAGAGGCGCCCTGCTTGGCGCGGCCTCCCTGGGATTTGAGCAGGAGGACCATGCAAGGCGCTCCGGTCCGCAGCGCTGTGGTTTATGCACGTGGGCTTCCAGCCGAGCCTGGAGCCGCCCCAGCGGGAGATAAGGCCCCATTCAGCCTCGCTGGCAGCCCTGATCCCAGCCTGGCAAGGCAGAACAGGAGATACTGCGCTCAGATTGTGTTGTGTCAGGCCATGCCCCTGCAGCTGGGCTCTCTCTGGAGCTAATTTCTCAGGCACTGCTGTAGGGGGTGTGAGACTGACACAAGGTAGAGGCAACAACGAGGTGTCTCCGCTGCATTGGTTTTGCACTGGCCAACTGCGAAAGGAAAAGAAGTAAATCAGGATATTTGAGGGCAAGGCACGTGCTTTGATATTTAGGTTTCTATCTGACAGCTTTGGTACAGATTTTCCTTAAACATTATGAAAACCGGGAAAAAATCCCCATCTCTGTCCAGAATTTTCCATTTTCCTTTATGGACGGAATAATCCTTTATGGAAGGAATAATGTGTTAGGATCTTCCTAGGATTCTGCTATCAGGACTGAGCGATCGTGTTTGCATGTTTAACAAAATACCTAAGATCCCCAGTGGATTCCGTCTCTTGGCATTTCTTGAAGAAAGAGCGCCTTAGAGATCATCCCACCCTCTGCCCGTGATGGTTAAGGCACAAGCTAACCAAAAATATGGAACATTCCCCGTGGAAAAAAAAAATGGATAGCAAGAGAAATAGTAACACCGGCCAGCATCTGTTGCCCGAAAACTACGTCCACCTGTAGTTCTGAGTGCTGTCTGGATAGACCACTTTAACCATCCAAATTTCCCTCTGAGTGGGGCAGGCTTTTAGCTGATGTCTGTAACTCCACGAAGTGATGCCAGTTTTGACAGTCTCTTCCACCCTCTTGGAAGTGCCAGCTGCAGAGGTGCGGGTTGCGACAATGCTGCCCTGGCCCAGGCTTTCTTGAACTCAAAGCTCCAGAAGCAGAAGTGAGCATGTCCGGGAAAGCGAATGGTGTTTCCCTGAGCGCAGGCAGCAGGGGATCAGAGTGAGGCAGAGCTCTTCGGGGTCAGGGGGACACAGGGCACCAGGCCCCCGTCAACCTGAGGAGTGTAGGGGTGCAGATGGTCCTCTAGAGATTCACAGTGTAGGAGGAGTCCTAGAAACAATTGTCCTAAGTACGGCACACCCACAAACCTGCCTAACGAATTGATGCTTGAGGAGAGGGTGTCAGAGGCAATGGGGAATTAGTGCCGCTCCATTCTTTTTAACACTCCCAAGGAATCCAGAACCAGAAGCTGTGGGAATCTGAGGACAGTAAAGGATAGTCAGAAAGAGTGATGCAAGAGAATTCAGATAAAGCCCAAGCCCATGCGGTGCCATAATTCTCTTTGTGGCTTTAAAATAGGTCTTTTTGTGAACATAGAGCTACAAAGCCTTAGAAATGTGTTCAAAGCAGGTTCCTGGATCCTGAAGTCAGCTGTTCCCATCCCTTTATTCAGGAAGAGGAGAGTTAAGGAAAATAAAAGTCAAGCTACTCATTTGGACAGAGCACCAGCACGTAATTTCAAACGTGTTGGGCACTTCATTTTAAGGTGCAGTGGAAAGAACACAGGTTTGGAAGTCAGCAAGATCTGGGTTTCAATTTCGGGTCCGTCTCCCATTTGGTGTGACCTGGTTACCTCTACGACCCCCCGGAAGCCTCGGTTCTCATCTGCACAGCAGGGTAGAGATGCTTACCACAGAGGGCTGTGGGAATTTAGTGATGCAACAGTGAGGGTCACTGCGGACCCTCAGCATAAGTGTGTGCTCCCCACTTCTGCAGCTTTCCCCCCTCCCAGAATCCCAGAGCCCCAGAAACTCCCCAACTACAGCGCAATTTTAAATATTGAAACAGCTTTGTTAATAATAGAAAACAGCTGATAGTGCTTCCCTGTTTGTGTACCATACTCACAGGGCTCAGAACTCTTTCCTCATCCATTACTGCACTTTATCCTCACTACAAGACTGTATCAGAGGAGGGATTTTACAGATGAGAGAATCGGCACTCCGAGATATCAAAGGATTTTCCCAAGGTCAAACAACTAAAGACGAGCAGAGCTGGGACTTTTGGTTTTTTCCTCCTCAGCTACGAACTAGTTTATTTATTTGAAAATATTTGTTGATTATGTATTCGATGCCAAATACTGTGATAGAATCCTTGGGTATGGTGGTAGACAAGACAGCCTGATCTCATGGAGCTGACGATGCAGTAGTGTTTGGAAGACCCCACACTGTCTTATTTTGTTCTGATGTAGTTAAGGGCTAGAAAGAAAGCGTGGCATTAGCACATTACTCTAAGTTTGGAGATTTTGCCGGTTTGCATATTATCCCCTCACTTTCTCTTTGAAACCCACCTGTAAAGGGGCACCACAAAGAACTAGCTGGAAATGCCAGGACATGAAACACACCTCCAGGTGATATTTACAGTTGGCAGAAAAATCATTCTGGAATAATAAACATTTGTTTCTTCATAGGCGGTGTTGCAGACTTCCGTCTGGAGGCGCGTAGTGCCTCGTGGTCTCCGTTCTGGTGAATGCCACTGACGATCATTCATTAGAGGGCTGCAGAATGGTGACGCTCCGATGCAATCATTTCTCCTTCATTTTAACTGCCATGCGTCTCTCACCAGAAACTTCTCCTCATCGACTATTTGGTGCACAGAGGGACAGTTCCTACAGGCAAGGCGGATTGAGTGCTTGACCCATGCTATTTCCTGATTTTCAAAACAAGAGGCTGCTCTTCTAGAATCCTCCAAAGAGGCTATTTGTGGACATCGTTTGTCTTCATATCATTGTCAGCTCATGACTCTAAACATATTGAGTAAATTTCAATACATTGCAGGCATGATCCTTCTCGATGCTCCAATGATGTAGTTTGGGGCCAGTAGGAGCTTGTTCAGGTGGGTAGCAAATCCTTCTGATGCACCCCTGTAGCTGTTCATGCATATTCCTAAAGGGTCTTATGCAAAAGTTCCATATTTAAAAAGACCAAGAAAGATGGGGTTAGGACTTGAAATTTTCTACCGTCTCTAAAGAACAAAGTGGTGATCCTGGCCAGTGCTAGCTGGGTACCAGCCTCCTCTCTCCCTCCCTCCCCGGCCCTGGAGCGGGCGTGTGTGCTAACCAGACCTGGGCACGCAGGGGGAGATGCACCAGGCACCGCCTTCCACTCCCATCTGTCCGAGCTAGGCCTCCACATTAGTTTCCGCCTATTCTTTTTTTAAAGCATATGTTATTGATTATGTTATCACAGTTTCCCCAATTTCCCTCCTTTTATTCCCCCCCCCGCTCTGCAACCCCCAATCCTCCAGCATTCCCCCTGCCCTTAATTCATGTCCATGGGTTGCACATACAAGTTCTTTGACTTCTCTGTTTCCTATACCATTCTTATCCTCTCCCCGTCTATTGTATGCCTACCAATTATGCTTCTTATTCCCTGTACCTTTCCCCTCCCCATTCTTCCCCTTCTTGTTATATGAAATGTTAAAGGGACTTGCCTAAGGAGTAGAAGAAGATAAAAAACTCTGAACAGTACAATGACAACAAACTCACAACAATCAACAACTGAACCTCCTGTTCCTTTGTTGTTGTTGTCCTTAAACTCCTGGACACGACATTTTCCTCCTTGTGGTGAATGAAATTTCAATTCCTCGTGCTAGGAACAATAGAAGGGCTAGGGATTCATTGGTGGCTAGATTCCAATGTCATACCACAAACCATTTCAGGAGAATGCAAATGATGCCGAAAGTCACACAGCGCCCTAATCAGGTTCTCTCCAAAACCCACTTACTCATGATAATAGCCCGACTTTCCTCCCAGAAGCCCGGCTTCCCACGTGGACCCTCAGCGGGATCGTGCACTGCTGTGGGCTCTGAAGCCCTGCTGCAATTCTGCCTAATTAATAAAGCAATGACAGAAATCGAGAAAAATCTATGCACGGTAATTTAAATCTCTCTGGAAAAAAAAACCACATAAATCAATTCATTCTGTCTGAACTTGGCCTTGGGCGCTCCCTTCATCAATTCAAGTGTGGAGCACAGTCACTTTCAGTCACAAATATTTTTCTTCTGGCATAATTGAAGCATCTGAGAGGTAATAACTTCCAACATTCATTTCTTCGAGATTTAAAAACACTCCAATGAAGATGATTGTTTTCCTCCTTTCTCTGCTATATGTAAATCTGAGAAAATCATCTTTAACATGTTCAAAATAAATGGGGCTCGGCCTGCTAGAGGTGGCTTTTACCTTCATGGGGTCACAACATAGATTGAAAAGAAGGGGAGGTCTCTTTAAAAAGCAGAATAATGCAACCTTAATTCCCTTGCTTTGTGAACTTCCCGAAACGTGCCCCTCCAGATTTGTTATTTCTCTTGATGGTAAGAATCTGAGTTTAGTAATCAGAAAAAAAACCCAAAACCTAGTAGCCTGTCCTTTAAAAACTGACACTAGCTACCAACTCTGAGTCCTCCACTGAAATTACCTAAAATATGCTGATGATAATATAAAATGAAAAATAATTCAAAAATCATAAAACAAGCAACCTAAAAGAGAGAGGGGAAGAAAAAAAGCAATTAAACGCTTTTTATCACTTTTGGGGTTGGATTTATTATAGCCACAAGGGGGCTCTCAAATCTTTCCAAACACTAGGTAAGTGCTGAGAGCTGTTTTTCTAGTAATTAATTTCTGCAAATCAGTATTACCTATATTGCCTAATAATGTACATTACAGAGACAAGCTACAGACTTCAGACACTTTGCACTCAAGTTAAAGAGAGATTTCCTATAAAAATTCTAGGAGCCCTCGGTGATTGTAAGTCAAGACGAAAATGAGTTGCACCTGCGATTCCCTGCGTCTGCTCTAGCATAAAAAATCCCGACGCTGCAAATTTCGTCAAAGGTTAAAGCTGAATTTGAAGCGCTGCGCAGATAGTGGAATGCATTGACCTCCGATGGATTTTAAAGGCTGCCCGCCTCCTCCTGCCACATCAGGCACCCCCAAACCGCCTTGGAGGCTGACACGCAAAAGTTGGAGCGCAGTGACCCTCCCCTGGGGACTCGGGAGGCGCTACAGCCATCGGTCCTGGGGGTTTTCAACTCATGCTGGGAGCTCTTTACAGCCTACATCACAAAAGACGCTGGGAAGGAGAGAGGGGATTTTCACTCTCTGCTCAAGCCAGAAGATAGGCGCAGATCTAGTGCAAGCCTTGGGTAGAATGGAAGGTTTCAGCAACAATGGACTGGGAAGGCAGTGTTCTCGAAAGTGCTGACTAAGGAGAGAATACCATCCCGCACCCCCAGCACGTGGAAAGCAGGGGAACGGAAATGATCCAAAAACACTCTGTCAGATCGGCGAAAATACCAAAACTGCCTCTGTACACACTCAGAGAGCGCCTCTGGGCTTGGATGTGGAGTGGCTGTTGGATGACAACCGTTTCTCCAGTGGGAGGTGCTCCCCTAGAAGGGTATGGACTGGTAACGGCTCTGCCACAGGGCACTAGGGGTGTGGCCTTTCTCCCTCTGGTCAGCCTGCTGCCCTAGCGCTGCACACCAGGAGCAGTGGCAAGGGAGGGGAAGAGATGCTCACTTGAGCAACACAACTGTCCCTCCTGATCCGAGTCCCCCACATCGGGCATCCCTGTCACAGCTTTCTTGAAATTAAGAATTGTCATAGAGTAAACCCCGGCTCTGGAAGCCCAGTGTTCTACCCCTGACCCAGGCACCCGCGCCAACGCCCGCCCTCTAGAGAAAGGAAACGAGCCACTGATGGGCCGCAGCAGGCAGGATTGCAGGGAGCCTCTGCCGGACCAGACTTTCTCAGTTGAGAACTAACCAGCCCGGCTTCTGGTCTTGATTAACCGATTTAAGAAGTGCACTTTTGTCTCACACCAAGAGGTATTATGGGTTGAATTTGTGTCCCTCCCACTAAAAGATGTTGGAGTCCTAACGCCCCATACCTGGGAAGGTAATCTCATGTCTAATAGGGTCTTTGTAGAGAATTGATTTAAATTGAGGTCATTCCCTAATCCAATAGGACTGGTGTCCTTATAAAGGGAGAAACGTGGACACAGAGACAGACAGTGGGAACAGGGGGGACAATGTGAAGACACCCGGAGGTGACGGCCGTCCACAAGCCAAGGAAGCCTGGGGCTACCAGAGCCAGGACAGCTGCCTGGAGCGGGTGCCCCGAACGACCCTGGGAAGGAGCCAAACCTCTCAATGCCTTGTTGTGGACGTTGAGACTTTGGAACTGCGAGAATACATTTCCGTTGTTCAGGCCACCCAGTCGGTGGAACTTTGCTGCAGCAGCCGTGGAAAACAAATAAAAGGGAGAGATTGTTTAGAAGGAACAGATGAACATAATGGCAGAGAAAACCCACACTAGCTACCAACATCGATCAGCCTAGTTCCTACCTGTAACTGTGACTGGACCATTAAGGATTACTAAACATTTGAGAAGGACTGAATAAACAGAATAACTGCTGGGCAGAAATAGGCTATTTAAGAAACCAAGGCAGCTTTTAGAATATTATTAGGACCATCCTGAGGTGTTGTCCCATCTATTGAGCAAGCACAAGACAGTAGGGGAAAGAAAAAGAAGTCCTTAGAAAGTAATTGACACTCATAGACATGTTGGGCCTGAAAAAATCAAGAGAGAGGACAGACGGTAGAGTCCAGGAAGCCTTGCAGATACGATAGGGAGGGGGAAGATGTTTTAAAAAATGAGAAATTAACTTAAGAGACGAGATGTAATCTATAGGTCAAATAGCTACCTAGAAAAAAAAATCAAGACAGAGAGTAAAAAAATACAAAAAAAAAAAAAACCCACCAAAAATAAATAATAAGAGTTAAAATAGAAGTTTCTCTGAGGCTGAAAAACATGACCGTTCAAATTGGAACGGCCTGTGGGATTCAAGAGGCGTGAATGAATTTTTAGAAACCCCAAAGATAAAGAGAAGATCTAAAAATCTTCCGAAGGGGAAGGACCTAGAAAGAGTCTGAACACATGAAATAGGGGTCACATTGCCAACTCGTTTCTTATCAGAACCCTGAACGCTAGAAACGTTGGATCAAACTTCAAAACTTCCAAGGGAAAAGGATTTGAAACCATCGAATTTTCAACCTAGTCCAATTATCGATCAAGTGTAAGGATAAAGCAAAAAACTGTTGATGGCTCAGAAAATTTACTTCCTCTACACTCTGTGGAAAAAGACAATTGCATTTGTGAAAACTTCCCAGCATCCGTAAAGAGAAATCCATGAGAAAAGAGGTGGGAACCGAGACACTGGTATTAACAATCTGCAAGGAAAAGGTTTATAAGGATGAAGACTCACGTATCTCCAAGAACATGTGAGAGAAAGTGGTTCACCTTCAGCAAATACCAGAATTCACAGGTTGGATATTTTAGATCAAAGAGGCATAGAATTCTCTCCTTCATAAGATAACAGACAAGTAGCAATTCCAAGAAAAACAAAAAAGCTGAAAGAGAAAGTCACAAGCGGATGTGAGACAAACTAAGCCCTGGCAATGTTTTACAGGATATATAATGGGACGTCTGAAGGGAGACCCCATTTGACTTCGGTGTGAGTTGGAAGAACCACTGTGCATACCCTTTTCTGTTTGTTTGTCTTTGTGAGCCCCATCACACCATTTGTGAATATTTACCCGGTCACATGTTGCATGTCGTTTATGGCTTTTTACTTCTCCACGTTCAGAATCAAACTGGAGCACAAGTTCGGAAGCCTGGGTTACATGGGAGGCCAGAACGCAAACATTCATGAAAGCCTTACGGAACGAAGGGAAGGCCAACAGGCGCTGGGGATGGGGTGAGTTGTGGGGGACACAGAAAGAGCTAAGCCTGCACTAATTTCCTCCTTGTCTCCAGTGGAGAGTCAGGATATCTCTGGGTGTCAGAGAAAGCGACAAAGCTGTTACTCACGAAGCAGAAATCTACGTGGAGCTCCTACCTAGCAGAGGCAGAAGGAAGAGCAGCACGCCAGGAAAGAGGCTGTGGTCCGGGGGTTGTGTTCCTTCATGGACAGTGGCAGTATCAGCAGTGCAGCGTGTGGATGGGGGAATGTTTCTCAAGGACAAGGGCGTGTTGATGCCTTTTAGCATCCTTCCACTCAGCCCAAACTACGTTACACGGGTCGGATTCCCCTGAAGCCGGATATGGAGGTCACGCCATATACTTTTTCTGTGTCTTTATCATTTTCTTCCCTATTTTTTGCCTTTATTCCTTATTGTCAGATCCTAGGGTAGCTATAAGGTATGTAGACCTGCACTTGTGCTACTTTCTGGAAGTTGTTTGCAAAATTTATCTTGCTACCCAACGAGCCTCAGAAGCAAGGGCTTAATATCTCATTCCTCCGCCAGGCCAGAAATTTGATTAGAGGGCAGGCAGACCTGATCTCTCAGGTACTGTAATCAGACAAGAGGAACAGAAGCAAACAGGCCCCTTGATTGCTTGATCCCTAAGAAACTAACGGCAGGAAGCTGATAACCCCATACCAGACTCCTTCAAGTTCAAATCCACAGGACTCATGGAAAATATGAAACCTTCCAGCAAATCCTGAATCAGGTATCGAAATTGTATGTCAGCACTGTCCAACAGCACTTAGAGGTGTGTGTGTGTTTTACTTTTAAATGCAAAGATAATTCCTCATATTCAGGAGAAAAGACACCAAATATGATACTGTGATTTATAAAAAGAAATGTATATTTGGTTGTCATCCAATTTCTGGCCTAGAGCTCCTAAAACCTTGGAATTTCCTAAGTGATGGGGGCCAAAAGGCATCTTTTGTTATG
>PVKM010047581.1:0-11405 GCA_004027735.1 Carollia perspicillata
CTGTTCTCAACAAATGAATTCATCAGCACAGGTGTATGCATTGTCACTTGATGGAATTAAAAGCATCAAGTATTTTGATGGTGTTAGGCTGTAGCAATCCAATTAAATAATTGGCTTTCTAGGAGTAAGAGCATTCTTCTTAAAAACAGAGTCTCTGCACACAACATAATGGAACTATTCCTCGACGAACATAATATTCGTCTTTTATTGCATTCAAAGCTTATTTTTAAAATGCATGTTGAGCCAAGACCCATTTTTGTACCTCACCTGCAATTATCATTGCATTGTACCCTCAGGCAGGACTAACCTATCAGCCTGGCTTCCCATTAGGTGTTCAAACAGCTCTCTAGTTGTGTGGAGCCTAGAGAAAGGAGGGAGAGGCTGGGTGGCCCCACGGTTCTGGAGAGCCAGTCTGCAGCAGCGAGCTCATGCTCGTTTCAAGAGGAAAAGCCGGTGTGAGAAAGCCCTTCCTTTGTTTCTGACAATCATAAACGCTTTAGTCTCTTAAATAGGGTATGTGCTTACGACTTTCTGCACCATTTTTCTATTTCTACAAGTTCTGGGATAGACTCTCCTTTACCTGAATTTGAAATAAGAATTATTTTGCTTCTCTTCTTCATTTGATTTGGTTGTTTTTCTGCAATGAGAATAATAGGAGGGAGAGAGAGAGAGAGAGAGAGAGCGCCAGGGAAGAAGAGAGTCTCTCTCTCCCCCTCCCTCCCTTCCTCCTTCCGTCCATCAGGCTTATTTAAAAGAGGTGTTTTTGAAATAGGTAAAGTTCAGCTTGTTGACCACTCTGGATGGGGAAAAGGTCAATGTTATAACCGATGCCAGAGAAAAACTGCATCTCCGAGTGATGGGAAGAAAAGCCATGGGATGAAAAGTACAAGATACTCACATCACATCTCAGAAACCTTGCTCTGAGCTGCTTGATGAGCTGCTGTTCGTGTCGCTGTGGATTTTTTTTTTTTTTTTTAGAAAAAGGAAATGAGAGACTATTTTCTCCTCCTTTGCAGACTTAGAGGTTGTTTAATCTCAAGCGAACTCAGTCCTGGGGTGTTAGCTATCAGCTCAAATCATTTTACTCGTTGCATCATACCGCCAGTCGGCAAGCGGGGACCTAATTAGCTCTTTGCTTTAATGGCAATAGTTAAATTTCCATTATTAATTTAAATATTACAGACTCTGTGGACTTGAGCACACAGCCGACATCAAGACATAAGATGAATAATAAGGTACTGAAAAACACCAGAATCATTATTCCCATCATGTTCAAACTTTTAGCTCTAATGATATCAATTAAAACTCCAATCGTAGCACAAAGCTTCACTGGTTCTCTTTTGTTATATGAAAACTGCAGTTATAGTTTTATGCTGGGCTGGAATATTCCTCGAAAAATAAAGTGTTTACATAGATCAAGAGACATAATTGCAGACCTAATTATATTTTTGCTTTTGAAAAATACCCAAACAGTACAAATATAGCCAGTTCCTCCGTGTCCTGTCCTGCATCCCTGGCTCTCCCCACGTCCTGAAGTGCTGCAATCACTCTGTGGTGTCAAAACCTGTTTGGGTTGCAAGACAGATGGGACTTTCAAAATGAAATGTACCTATGACTGTTTGCTACTATATATATAAAATGTCTCATTTAGTCTCATCTGTGATTTTCCAAGAGGAAAATGTTTCCAGGAGCCATTTATCTCAGTCCTACAGGTTTGTATCACTGAATGTCCATCTGAAAAAAAAAAGGACCAGGATCTTTTCTTAAAGGGAAACTGCCTTGGGTGTTGGAGATGTTTCAAAGCAGGAGCTGAAGCAGTGAGTAGCATTAAAATGAATAAAATGCAAAATATGAATAAATGAACATGTGGACTTCAAATACTTTATTTGGTGTGTGAACTCTTTCATGTGCATTCATAAAATATTTCATATGTATCTGTGGGAACAAAACAACCAGTGGAAAAGATAAAGTTAATAGAGAAAACCATTAGTTCATTTTAGTGCCAGGTTGAGCTTTTCAGCCTCCCAGTTACCTAACCAGCTCTTTGCTGGGCAAACAGCCTAGCAACCTTGGACATGAACTCCCTCACTGCCAAGGGGGCCCTCTCATTTAATAGGGCTACAAGCCCAGCTGCAAAGACCCCCTACCCCCTGACTCCAATCCCTCTTTTATGGCCATTATTATTATTATTATTATTATTATTATTATTATTTAACCTTTGATTGAAGATTCTAATTTCCCCTTTCAAATAGGTTTCTCGAAGGCAGGCTCTGTGTTTGATTGTGCCTAGCATTTGGGAGGAGCTCAGTGATGTGGACTGAATGAGCTGGAGAGGAACCAGCTATAGACAGATGAAGCGATGGTTCACCTCCTTGTTAAAAGTCACTTTTCCTTTGGAGGTGTAAAATGCATTATTTCAGTTTTAAAAGGTTAATGATGATTTTGTTATTTATTGGGATCAAAAGAACAGGGTTCAGACTACACTTGATTTGCTCATCAGTGGAGTGGCCATGGCTTAGCCATATGCTTCATCGAAGGTTCCTATTTCTTAGCAGATAGGATTACATAAATGAGAACCCTCCAATCCTTTTGGTAGTCACAAAGCATAGAACACCCCTCTCTGTAAACTGAAAATTGCGAATGAAAGTGGATCACGACCGCTGATATGTGCAGTTTGCTACTGTGCTTGATTCAACACAGCATGATGGGAAAGTATAAGGACTCGGTTCTCAAAGAGGACAGGCTGTACTAGAGGGATATCTAGAGTTTTTATAAACTGAATTAGCTACCGATACTATCCCAGGACGGTAACTTTAGGTGGTAGGTAAAGGTACAGACTCCAGAGGTAGAATCCTTGGGTTCAAAGTTTAGAAAAATAATAATACCTGCCTTTTAGGATCCTTCTGAGGATAATTTCCAAAAAGTCCTTAGCACAATGCTTAGTGCGTGGCAATCCTTCAGCACCTGTTAGCAATTATCAGAGAATAAAATTGTGTAAAACTCAAAACCAGCTCATCTGTATGACAAATATGCTTTATGCAATTTTTAAAGCAATGCTATGTAATTTTGCCTTTCCGAAAGAGAAATGCTCTCTCCCTTTTGCTCTTCAAAAGGCTGGCACAAGCAGCCCACAGAGGCCCTAACTGGGTGCCCTCTGAATGACTGGATGAATGAATCCAGAACAGGAGCTTCTAAATTAACGAATAGGATATGTTGGCAGGAGCCGGAAAACAGTGTCCTAACGTGTAACTGTTTACATGCTAGGTAGTTAAGACTCTCTCAGACGGCTAAAAGAGCGATCTTGAGCCAGCAGACACTTTGGGTGACACAACCGAAAAGTCCCATCTAACGGTAACAAGAGCCAGCATTCAGCACAGGTTTGCAGCATTCCAACCACCCTGCTAGGAACCTTCCCTGCAGCATCACGTTGCATCTTATCCTAGCTCTCTGACTGGCTACTATTCTATTCCCATTTTATAAAGGAAGGCACCGAGGCTCACAGAGGTGAAACTAATTTGACCAAATTCAAGTAGTCGGAGGTGAAACTAATCTGACCAAATTCAAGTAGTAAACAATCACAGCACTAGGGGCTTGAATTGAAATCACTGGGCTCCCAAGTATATATACCTGTAATAACAAAAGGTAACTCTGCCTCTGAGGAAATGCTTAGGAAAGGGGAACCCTTAGGATTTTGGAACCTCTGAGACCATGCTGAATCTACTAAAATTTTGAGATGCTCAAATTTTAAGACTTATCTGGAAGTAAGTCTCAACTAAAGTGATTCCCTTGGTTGTTAACTCAGGGGCCCTGTTTTGAGCCAAAGGCAATACAAATCCCGCAAAATAGACTTCCACAGAATTAAAAAGGTGATACAGCACAGTGGGACAAAAGACCCACCTCTTTCCTTTCCCTACATCCTCTGCCACCTGCTGTATGTTCAATGTGTTAAACCTCATGAGGCGGAGAATACTTAACAAATTAATAGAAGAAAAATTCTGGCTTTCCTAGCTCATAAAAGGTTGATACCTTCCAGCCATGCTACTGAAAAGAATGGGATTTATGCTGTAACTTTCTTCCCAGATGGGAAAGTGCTTTACAAATAATGGAACTAATGCAATTCATTTGCAGTGAGTAAATTTGTCACTGTGGATGTTGTATTAACTCTAAGGCCAATTCAATTGGGGATTCAATAAATAAGCTCTTTCGGTGGGCCACGCGATGGCCCACTGGTTAGAAAGAGTCCTGAGTAAATAGCAGTTTGATCCTTTGCCACCTTGAATTCTTTAATCTTTGAAACCTGCTTTTGAGAAATGTGGAAAGGATTAATGCCCACATTTTCCTGCTGGAGAAGCTGAAGAACTTGTGCAATAAGGGATAAAATGGGGGATCTCAGGTCTCCTGCAATTCTATGACCATTTTAACTCATTTCATGACTGTCTTCTAGGCTTATTCCTGGATCATGTTTCTATTTTTATTTATTTTTAAAATTTTTACTTATTGACTTGAGAGAGAGAGAGGGAGGGAGGGAGGGAGAGGAGAGAGAGACACAGCAATTCGTTGTCCCACTTAGTTATGCACTCACTGCTTGATTCTGGTATGTGCTCTGACCAAGGGTGGAACCTGCAACCTTGCCATGTTGGGTTGACACGCTAACCAACTGTGTACCCTGCCAGGGCCCTGGGTCATGTTTTTAAAAGTGATCAGCAAAGCTGTGCCTGAAAAAGCTTCCCTGACTCAGCCAGAGTTGTTGCTGTCACAGGAGAATTTGAAACGTCCTCCTTTGGAATTTTCTACTCTCACAAGCCTGTTTTATTTTCGCCCTTGCTCGGCCATTCTGAACGGTTGCATTCCTTGAAGGGGAACCACTCTGTGCATTATGTACTGGATGCTTCCTTCATACTAAGCTGAAGGTCATTGTTTATTGAGCCAACGTTGGCACTGAGAATGGAAACGAATGGGAAAAGGATGTGTATCTGAATTCACGTCATGTTATTTATGCCCAAGGACCCATGGCATGGAGCACGTATGAGGGTTTCCTTGCGAGCTATTTATTTATTTTCTTTAGGGAACTTAAGTAGTCCCTCAAGAAGTGAACGGAGTTGCACGGAGTTGGGTTTTGGAAAAGAAAGAACCTCGTATTAAAGAGCAATGTGTGTCACCCTAATTCTCTAAACAGAATTCCCTCGGAAAGGTGAAGCTGGCACCCCTGGCCTTACTAAGCTGTTGAGATGTTGACGCTGGGGAGGAGAAACCCTGAGTGAGAGAGAAAGCCATTGCTTATACCTCTACGGCAGTAATTCCGTCGTGCCACGCAAAAGTCCTGGAAATGCTCTTTCATTCCTGTGTATCTTATGGGGGACGTAAAGTGTCTTGAGGAATTTACTAGAAGCATTGTTGTATTTTGTTTTAAAGAAACATTGTTTTTATTTTGTTTTAAATAAGAAATATGGATTAGTATTGATAAGGTATTTTTTTCACCTTAAGTAAGAAGACCTACTTTTCATATGACCACTAATTTAGCTACTGGGTTTCCTTTCGTTAGCAGCATTGCTGTTATTCACTGAATATTTTGTTTCCGTAATGCCGCCATACATCGCTCAGTAGTTTGGGGTTTTTGCAGATGCTTTTCTGTGAGTAACTTGCCTTCTTTGGATATTTGATGGAGGGCATTACATGAAAAAAATGTTTAAGTACTCCCCTGAACGATGTACGTATCTACTGTGAACTCTACATTAAAGTGGTCTAGAAGCTTGTTACGAACACAGAGGTTTGGTTCATTTCCTCTCTCCACCTGCCTTTTTCCGCATTGCAAAGGGTGCTGAATGCGTTGTTTGTCCGGCTGCAGCCTGTGTCCCTCGGGAAAGGCCCGCGCGGAGGAAGAAAACACAGGCAGCACTGTTCAAAGACTCATTCCGGAGACATTATTTCAGATAGTAAAGTAATTAGACTCCTTTCTAGGGAAATGTAAGTTTTATATTTTTTATGTAAGAACGTAGCTGTGCCTGATTAAGGCAACGTCAACTAACTTATGTTTAAATTTAGTGTTAAACCTAATAATATATCTGAATTTACAAAAACAAAACCAACTCCAGTTCCAACGGAAAAGTAGTCCTTTAATTCAGGGTCAGATAAACGCTGTTTACAGTAACCAAAATTCTAATTTTATAGAGCTTTCTAAATCTTAAAAGCAGTCAAAGGCAAAAGAAAATTCCCTACAAATCTGCCACATTCAAAGCGTATACTTCAAAAGAGAACTTTTTTTATCTCCAATTTATCCTGACAAAAATTCTCTTGGGCTTTTATTTCAAAAGATGAAAAATGAGCCATGGCCGTCAGTGGTGTGAGCTGACTATTTATCTGCACCTATCCGCGGGACTGCTGGGAAACCGGGTGAGCCTGTGCATGTGTCACGAGGAGAGTGCGCTGTTCACAAGCCCACGTTCCTCAGAGGAGAAATAGGTTAAACATTCAAAATTAAGTTTTAGACCCACACATTTTATTCGGAGGAACAACTATGTAACAGGCTGGTTTTTTTCAGGTAAAATATACGTGCCCAATTTTCAATAAACATATCATACAGCAAATCAATAAATGGTCTGCAATTTTCCCAATAAAACCTCACAAAGCTAATTATTTAATCATGTGCATTTTAAAATATATGTGACAAGTGTCTATCTGAAAAATTCATATACCTCTACTATTGATTAATTGAGGAATACCATAAGTGCACCAGAGAAGCCTTCTATTTCCAGACATCTATGGTAAATGCCTTTACAAAGCAAAGGGTGCTTTATAAAATTAATAATAGCCCTGAATCACTCTCAATTTTAGTTCCCAATTTTCATAGATTCAGCTTTTTTTCTTTTTAAGAGGGTGTGCACCTGTAGGAAATTTTATACGGCAGGCAGCCACACTGCTATAATCAGAAACCAAGTTCATTTTCGGAGGAAATACACAATGGCATACGTGCCTTTTTTACGGCCACATCTGCACAGCTCAGGGAAAAGTTTGCAGATATGTCTGCTGATCACATTACAAGGCTGTTATGAGAGAACAAAGCTGCACCTTTGATGGGCTATTGCCGCTGAGTTAGAGGTCCCCGGTCATTAGAAGTTTTGCATGTCACAGGGTGGTGCAGGTTGGAGACCCAGAAATACTCTATGCAACTTGGTCGTTTCCCTCAAATATCAGCGGGCCCATTAAACCAAGATGAACCACACACACACACACACACACACACACACACACCTCAGCAATAAAGATGACTTTAGTTTATTTCTGACTTTCACTTCCGTGATGGAATGTCCATTGTGCTCACACAGCGCCTGAAGGACACCAGCTGAGAATAAAGCTCCTTCCAGGGGCAGTGAGTGACTTCATTCTATTAATGTCCAGGTGATATGTGAAGCCCATTGTCACATCACGAATGTGACAGCAGCCATTTCCCGGCCAACCGACAGTAGCTCAAATGTTTGTGAAATGTGTGACTGGAAAAGGTAATCCTTGGAAACACTTTTTATTTTCCACTAGTGTCAGGGAATGCTAAACACAACCAAAAACCTGGTCTTTTACATTTCAAAAGAAAGTTAAATTGAACACCATACGAAAGATCACAGGACACATTTAAATAAAATTTGTAGGAATTAATTGAAGGTTTTTAGTGATGTGTTTGTGTTCCAGATGTAATATGTGGCATGTTATCAGAGAAAGCCTGGAATAAGACAGAGGGAAGCTATTAATGTAAAAAATAAGTAATTCCAGTTCACTGTCACAACACAGAGAGTGCCCAGGAATTATCCCTGACTGTCCACTATTCTGAGGTCAAGTCATAGCACATCGAGACCGCTGCGGTGGTCTCCAGCAGGCAATGTGCCCTGTAGTCAGTGTAGGTTGTGAGCAGAAGAATCAGCTCCTGGACACATTCAGCATGCTGAAATGCAGGGATGCACAGCCATGCTGGAAACAGAGCCCACAGCATGATTAAAATGACCATGCCACCTAATTTGGAGGAGATATTAGAAATAATGCACATGCTCTTGTCTACCATTGTGTCAGCAATTCCAAATCCATATTATCCAGAGCTATTTCTTTTCTAAATAAGGAACCTGTCTGAAATAAATAGGAATTTATCATTTTCCAGGTGACAGTGAGGGTCAACCCAATAGGTCTGATTTTTTAAATAAATTATGTTACTTTAAAAACAGTTAAGATTTGAGTGCTAGGTAAAACATTTTTTAATCTAAAAAAGGATACAGTAAAGTCAATATTGATTATTAAGAGTAAAACTGCTAATTGAGGCTGTAAAACCTTTTAAAAACCAACAGGAGAAAATTTCCAGTAAAACCACAATAAATTACTATTAAATAACCAGAATATGTGTGTGGAATTCTTTGTTGGCGCCTCGGCCTGCCTTCATTTTTTGTGGAGCTGCGTGTCGCCGGCTCCGTCAGGAACTCTGCAAGGGCGGTGTCACTTTGGCCAGCTCCCTTGTCAACGCAGAATCCATCGTGTTCCAAAGAAACCTACTTCTTAGATTTCTTATGCCTTTAAGAATTCAGTTTTAATCATTGCTTGTGGTTTTGGCCCTCAGCATTTTCAGAGCTCGATGCATACTGTCCTCGCACTAAAGCGGAAGCAAAACCGTTTTCCGGACAGACCACATTCCAATACTGAACGCAGCATCCCGACAGCAGGTATTCTTGATGACAAGTGGAAAAGGAGGAAAAAAGTTCTGGGCTTCACTGTGGCCTTCTTATAAGATTTAACTTGAATCTGCGGTAAATTGCCTTGAATGGGCAAATGCTGGCAAGGTCCAAATCCCTCGTAAAAGGAGCTTTAATCGAGGTAGAGGCTGGTGCTGATTTCGGGTCAAGGCGCCCAACATTAAATCTGTATGTTCGCATTTAAACACGCTGCTTAAGAACTTTTCATTCCAGAATACTCCAAAGACCCAGGCTAGGCTGAAACCCACTGTCTGGAGCAGGGTTTAAATGCCCTGTAATATATGATTGCTCCCTTCAGAGGTGAGAGGAATTCTGGTCCTTCTTAGCAGCTGTGTCTCCTTCCTCCTCTCAGTTAGTTCCATGCCTTCCATCTAATCTATTCCCCTGGGAAAAAAATCTGAGCTAATTCACATCTCTGGCTTCCTAGCCTAATTTGAGGTTTTATCCATTTACCCAGAGAAAACAAGAGGGAAACAGACATTTTAAACTGAGCAACAAACTGTTCTTCATAATCTTTGCTGACAGGGGCCCTTCCCCACATTGTATGGGTGACATGGAGTGACAGTGGTTTTCAAGATTCCCAACACCACCCGAAAATATTGTGGGAAGTGACCTCCTGAGCTGACCTCAAGCAGGGCTCACCTTCCTGACTGGTCCCTATTGGTGTTTAAAGAGCCCACCAAAATAATAGCTTGCACAAGGACTCACAAAAAACATACCTGGAATCTACCTCAAAGAATATCTCTTTAAATAAGTCATTTTGCATGTGAGGAAACAGAGGCTCAGGAAAGTAAGGAGTTGACAGAGGTTCGGGACTAGAGCTCTGTCCCCCGATTGCCATCTCAGAGGTCTCTTTTCAGGACTCAGGCCACCCAACGGTTTTGCCGATTACTTTGGAGGAGTCGTTTGGTGGAAACTCATTAAGTGCCTCTTGGAGCCGAGGCATCACAGGCAGTTTGTATTCACTCCGAGCTCCAAAGCAGAGTTTCTGACCAGGCAGGAAGGCAAACCCCAAAAATGTGGGGCAGAGGCTTCCCTCTCTCCACAGGATCTGCACACGATTCCAGACCCACCAGTCACGCGGTCAGCCACTGCAGCTCACAGCACTGTCAAATTTTCTGCAATGAGCATATGTTATGTTTATAATAAAAATACTGCATTATAAAAACAGTACCACTGGCAATAACATCTGTTTTGACATCCGTTATAGTTTATAAAGATTTTTTTAGGTTGTTCATCATATGTTCACAAAAACTGACATAGTATTAGTATGAAAAAACTGAGGCTAAGAGGGATTAAATGATGTGCTTAAAGATCCTTGCCCTCTATTAGGTGGTGGGACAGAAACCTGAAATCTAAGCCCTCTGATTTTAAGTGTTTCCTCTATCACATCACAGTCCCCCGATGGGAGCTTTGGGATGGCTTTCTTCCTACATTTTCAAGCACCTTGGTAAATTCAGGACTCTGAAAAGTGCAAATGTTGTTGTTTATTTTCCCAGCTACCATCTGGCTTTCAGTTCTCGTTCTGGTCTCCTCTTTTAAGTCTCTTTTGCATTTAGTTTAGATAGAATAAGATCCCGTGGAGCCTGACTCTGGCCTGGGGACACTTCAGCATGGTGAACAAGGAGCCCACCTCCGAATCGAGGCGGGACTGACAAGGTGAGCACACGCAGTGAGGACCCCAACTTTTCAGGGATTGAGGCACTTTCTGTGCCTACTTCATTTTTTACCCCCCTGTGAAGTAACGATAATCCCATCTCACTGTATGTTTCATGAATAAAACTGTCCAAGAAAACAAGTAACTAAGAGCAGCAACAAAACCCAGCAGAGAATTCAGTAATTCACTTACTGCTAACTTCACACTCACCATTCCTCACGGCACACCTATCAGCTTGCACAGCTGACATGCTCTTCTCTGTGGATGTCTTAGAACACACAGCAATGTACAGTCACAGCTGATGTCTGAGTTCTTGGGACAAAATTGAGTGCTAGTGCATCTGGGAACTTGAAGTGAGCTCCCAAAAACCTCTCATTCCTCAAGAAAGACTTTCTGTCATCCACGGCATTAGCAAGGAGGGAGGGTTGCATAAAAGGGCTGGTCTGGGGGTCCTTAGATGGCTTTCCTGGGGCATTGCCCACCACTACTTGTGCTGACACTCAGCTGGGTCAAGGACATGCCTTCAAGGCAGAAGAACTTAAAAGATGCTCCCATCTGGCTGCCTGTACTGGCGAAAATATTCTCCAGTTTTCCTGGTTGTATGTCCAGGGCGAATAGGAAAGCTGTAATTTATCTGTCTGTGCGTGTGAATGCACACACCAGCGCTCACACGTATGACAGCGAACATGACTTGGAGATGGAATTCTGGTTTAAGGATCAACTGTCCCAGACTGTATAAAAATAATACCAGCGTAATCTTTTAAATCACAGTTTTCCTTCCTAGTTTATTTTTATTTTGTTTGTTAAGCTTTTTGTATCCACGCTATTGTTTTGGTTTTATTTTTTTCTAATTATTCACACTTCCTGGGACATTTCTACTGGAGTCTTCACTTCAAGTCAAGGACATGTTGGGTAACTTCAACTTTAAAATAGAAAACAACATGCTGAATTGATTTCTTTCTGTATGTGAAGGGTTATTGTGGAGATAAATGTGCCAGCACTTTATAAACTGTGAAGTACTGTAC
>PVKM010047582.1:0-11414 GCA_004027735.1 Carollia perspicillata
CTTGTTTCTGTGCCGTGTGCGTATGTGTGCGTGTGTGTGTCTGTCTGTCTGGGGATGGGATGAGGGGAAAGGGGGTCTTGTACGCCATTCCCCGCCCAGGTGAGAGTCTGCTAAGAAGGTCTGCAGAGGCTGGGACAGGTAGCGCCTCCCCTGGGGGGCTCCCGCAGCCTCAGGGAGGAGCCTGGGGCTGGCTGCCCCCCCCCCCCGCCCGGCAGATGCTGGGAACATGGGTCCTCAGAAATTCCTTGGCCACCTGGGCATGGAGACGCTCTGGCTGCACCGGCCCACGCAGCAGCCTGAATTCCTGTAATTAGACGTAATGACACACGCAGAGCTTCCAGCAGCTCGTGCTCTAATGACACAACGCCTCCCGGCCCATCTCAGGGGCCAGCGCGCTCTAATTAGGTCTGGCGCCAAGAGGTGGGAAAGCCAAGGGTGAGGCAGCGGGGAGAGGACCCTGGCCTTGGAGTTCATCAGCCTGTGTGCCAAGTCCAGCTCAGCTCCCGTGTGACTGCGAGGCTTTGGGCAAGTTGATGCATTTCTCCAAGCTCTCATTTTCCCATCTCTGACACGGGTGGTGATGGTTTCCCATCTCAGCACACGGGGCTGCTGTGAAGAGGGGGCGTCCTCTTCTCCAGGGGCGCTGCCGGCAGCGTGGGGCCCAGGCCGGGGTGGACAGGGTCTGCGTCCTGGGGAGGGTCTCAATGCTCAGGAGACCCCCAGATTCATGGAAGGACCACTGCCCCATATGACCAAAGTGACTGATTTTTCTGAAAACTCATTTGAGAAATAGTCTTTTCGATTATATTCAATGTGTATTTTTCTAAGGGAGGTACCCCCTTTCTAGCAGCATTCCAGGGATTATTCAGTTTGGCCCCAAACCCAAGGATCGTAAGACATTTATATTCTTCTAGTGCATTTCTTCTTCCTAAATAATATCCCACGAATGTTTCTTTTCAGTACCACATGGGAAATTTTCACTGTAGAGTGATTTTTTAAAAAAAATCCCTTAGAAAGTAATTTTCTGTTTTATCAGCATTTTAGCATGCAGGGGATACTTTTGCAGATTTTTGCTAAATAGTGAACTCTACAAATTGTCCAAATTTACTGTTTGTTCAAAATGTGTTTCTTTTCCTTGCATTGTTCTATTTTGATTTCAGTTGCTATCTAGATTATACGTGCACTTTGTTCTGCGAGACTTCCAGTGAAAACCAGCGGTCCGCCCTCTGCCCTGTCTCTGCCCCCGCCTCCCAGGCACCGGAGGCGACGACGGCTTTCAACGAAGACACGGCAGTTGCTTTTTCACTCTTTGGGGAACATCACGCTGACACTGTCACTTCTTCATGTTCGTTCTTAGATACAATCTACCGTCTCCCTAATTTGGAAGACAAGGTTTCCTTTCCACACACTCTTCCTCCCTGCTTCTCCCGCTGCCATTTTCCTAATGATGTTTTGGTAGACAAATATTTCAGGGTTCACCGTGTGACCATGTAAATATTAGCAGCAGCCCAGCCATGTAGAGAATTATGCTGACGTTTATTTCTTGGATGTCTTTCTGTTTCCCCCGGAATTATTCATTTTCCTGTTAGTTCTGTTTGTTTGCCTGGTTGGGGTCTAGGGGCCATCCCCAACTTACCCCAAACCCTCCCCCAGGACTCGAGGTCCTCAGACACCTCTTCTGCCTCCCCCCCCATTTTTTGGGAAACATTCATCTAGGAGCCTTCTTTACACATTTATAATGTTGCCCTGCATGGAATTACAAAATAATGTTGTTTGAAAATATTCCAAGTGAAGACACCGCTCTATTCCATTTTCGCCGGTGGCTCCCGAACCCCGCAGCCTGGCGTGTGGATGTAGGTCTGGTGCACACCCCACCAGAGGTGCCCTGACCGCCCGTCCGGCCGGGTCCCGTGGCCCCCGTCTCCTCCAGCCCAAAACGCTCCCTCTCGCCTTGATTGCCACACTCGACGTTCTGAAGACAGCAGGGCGGCTGTTTTGCGGAATGTGCCTCAATTTGTGTTTGTCTGTTTCTGCACGATTATGCCCCGGTGACAGGCGCCGGACAGAAACATGGCAGGAGGGACACCGTGCTTTCTCAGGTGCCGCACGACGTCGGTTTGTGGGCACTGGTGGTGTTGACTGTGGTCAGTGCACCCTGTGACGGCTTCCTCCACCATCCAGGTATAGCAGGCATATACCTGGGTTTAGCAGGCATACGCCCCTTGTGTGGAGATGCAGCAGCGCGGTGTGAATGTCCCGTCGTCAGTCCATTTACACCCCCGTCTTAGCATTCACTGGTGTCTCCTCCCTGAAGTCATCATTCGTTATCATAAGAGTTGCCAAAAGGTGATGTAGTCTGCGTATTATCTGGCATGCCCCTGTAAGGGAATGCATCTTCCCCGACCGTTTATTCGTTTGCTTGTTTATTGTGGTATGGAGTCACGGATTCTTACTTTGTTCAGTGGGCTGGGGTCCATTGCAATCGTTATCTACTTCGACGTGCCAATGACATCGGATCTGGGCAGAAGCAGCTCCGTCCAGCCGGCCCCCGTGCCGCCCTCGTTCTCGGAGCACTTCTTCATGTTCCGACCCAAGGTGTTCCGGGCTCGTCCTGCACTCTCTGGCCCCGCTGGGAGTCACCCACTCCTCCAACAGTCTCGATTGCTTCCTAGGGGAGAACGGCATTTTGAAAACAGGCTCTTGGTGCTACATGTGCTTATTGCTACTGGAGAATGCTTCCAGACCTTGGTGAGCAGAGCTGGGGGGAGGGGGGAGGGGGGTCCATGGGAGGTTACTCACCTGCTCCATCCCCTGTATGTATGTGCACATGTGTGTACACCTGTCCTCTGGCCTGTCCGGCTGCTGTGCCGCCCAACATTAATTCCGCCCTCGCAAGGGCCACCATGCCTCCCCTGCCAGGACCTGCCTAATGACTTTCAAAAACGGAGAAAGGAAGGTGGGTAGGAAGACAGGGAAGAAGGGAGGGAGAGGGGAGGGAAGGAGAGAGAAAATAGGCCAGCAGGAATAGGATGCTTTCTAACAGCTTTAGATTTCTGGGATTTTTCGGGCATGTTCACTTTCTCTCTATCCTGCCGTCCCGATGCTGCCTCTGGAAAGAACTGGAATAAAGACCACGGGGGAAGAGTGGACAGTGCCCCCAGTGAGCCGCAGGTCCCGGAGGTGGAGAGGGCCCGTGGGCCCCAGACCCTGGCTTCCCACGGCCCTCAAAGGCCTGGCCAATCCATCTTATACATGCTGTTAGAAACTTTATAAGGTCCTGAGTTGGGGGTTTGGCAAACTGATCCTTTGATGGACCCACTCAGCCACAGTGGGGGTGAGGGGTGAAGGGTGGTCCCTACTCAGACTCTGTGGTCCCCCTGGTGCACCCAGGGCAGCTCTATTTACCTGCACTAGTACAACTGGACTTCTGTGTGATCTTCCTTTTGACAAAGGTTTAGAAAAAAGACGGAGCCTGGCTGCAAGCCCTCTTGTGCCTCCAGTTTGCTGTGTGGCCCCAGGCAGCCTTCCTGCCTTTTCTGGGCTTCAGCCCCCCATCTGGGAGCAGAGAGATCGGGTGCTAAGCTCTGGGCATCTCTGCTCAGGCATGTGGTACCTATAGCTGGGGACCGATGGAGCCCTCTTTGGCCATCAGTTGCCGGGGGCAGGGAAGAGAGGAGACACCTTCCCTTCCCTCTCCCAGAGAAACAGGTCGGTTGGCTGGGCCCGGCCCGAAGCCAAGAGGAAACGGAGACAATAAGCCAGAGTAACCCCAGCCAGCTAGGGCAGGTTGTGCAACTTCCGCTCAGCTCCTGCCAACAAGACTTTGGCCCCAGGACTCTGAGCTCTGGGCGGCCCTCATTCTTCCCCTAGGACCCAGACCACCCAGCTTAGGGGGTGGTGTAGGGGGTGGACAGGGTACTTTCTTTGTCCCGAGGGCAGGCAGGTGGCTCCAGGTTCCCTGAGGAAGGTCCCACCGAGAGAAGTCAGAGCACATGGCTGCAGCGGGATGGTGGAGGACGATACCTGAGGGGAGGCTTTGTGTGTGACCGAGTGTGTGCCTGAGTCTGTGTGTGGGCGGTGGCGCACGTGAGTGTGGTGTGGGAAGTTGTGCCTGCGTCTGTGGTCATCCCCTCGGTCACCTGCACGGGAGCAACACCAGAGGGGTGTCTGGATGCTGCTCTGTATCCATGTGGGTGCTGGGGATAAACGCTCCAGTATGCCAGGGTGTGACATGTGTCCACACGTGTGACGACACCTTGGGGAGCTGATGTGTATGTTAGTTGTGTGAGCACCTGTGTGTCGTGGGACATGGAACAGACTGCAGGGATATTGTGTACATGGGTGTAATTCCATGGGGGCACATGTAACTATGAGTGTGTGCCAATGAGTGAGCATGTGAGTGTGAATCCATGTACATGTGCATGCACTATACATGTGGGTGGGCATGTCTGCCATTGAGGGTTTGTGTGTTTATGCCCGTGTGAGCCCCAGTGGCTGAGCCTGTGGTCTCTGCGAGGGTATGATGGTGTGTGAACATGTATGGCATGCATGTGAGTACATGTAAAGTATGGCTGTTCATTTACGTGCTGGTATAGGACCCGTGTCCCTGGGGCCTGGGTCCAGCTTGTCACACGCATCACCCCTGTTAATCCCACTAACCTGTCAATGATTCGGCATGTTTCCGGCAAGTCTATTCCGAGTTCCAGTTTCCCACCTATACTAGAGGGTGAGGTTGGATGGGGGGAATTCTAGGCTCCTCTCACCTTGGTGAGGGCCTGTACCCCAAAGAACATGCAAATATGGGAAACTGAGAGGCCAGAAATCCTAAGATTCACCTTGGTCTCTGGCTGAAGGGGCAGGAGGCTTTGAAGTGATAGAAAAAGTCAGGGACCCTGAGCCCAGGATGGAGCACACCCAGGAAGGGCTGGACACCTGTCATAGCCTCCCGTCTGGCTAGCCTCTGCCGTGGCCTGGAGGTAGGGGGCTGGCTGAATGGCCTCTGCCCAGGGCTCTGGAAGGGAAGAAGGGAGTCGGGAAGCCGCAGCACAGGCGTCCCCCCATAGGCGTCCCCCCATAGGCGTCCTGGGCTGGAGAGACAAATGGAAAAAGTGGTGACACTACCTTCCAGTGGTCAAATCACATCAGGAGCCACCTCAGGGAATGGGTGGTCTTGTAGGAGCTAAAGTCACAAAGACTGCAGCCAGTGCTGGAAAAATGGCACCCCCCGCCCCCACACACGTCTCACTAAGCAGAGAGAGTGAGAGAAACGCTCTGGCCTCTCCTCTCCTCCCACCCTCTCATCTCCCCGCCAGTGTTTCCCGTCGGCCCAACCCCAGCTGGAGCCAGCGAGCAGAGGAGCCTGGGAAAAGCAGCTGCAGGAGATGGGCCGCCGCTTAGGAAAGGAAACAACAATGCCCAGCACGCTCTCCCATGATGCACTTTGCAGGGGCCGAGAACTTGGGAAAAGCACAGAAATACTTGGCACTGTCCCCAGGACTAGGGATACGATTAACTTTTGATAAAAGAGTTTAAATGGACTGCGCATGCGCGCGCGCGCACAGCGTTCCCAGCGCCACGTGCTCCCGGAGTGTGGCTTCCTGCCGTCCCCACCACGGCCCGCAAAATCAGGACAAAGCTTCCTGTGCTGGAGTAGAGGAAACAGAAGCTTTCAGAAGGAAGTGGCTTCTCCCGGGCCCCACAGCTGCAAAACGGCTCACACCCATGTCAACGTGACTCCAGGGACCCGGAGCCTGGGAGAAAAGCGCTCAGTCAGTCTGGAGTCTGCTGCTACAGTTGGGAGCAGATGCTGACTACCAGTCTGGGCTGGAGGCCCTGAGCAAGATTCCGAGGAGAGAGGACAGCTGGGGGTGGTGAAACCGGGAGCCTCGTGGAAGGGTTAAGAGCAGGACTCAAGAGCCCAGTAGTCTGGCTCCCATCTGCCCTGCCACCGCCACTTGTGTGCCTGGATCTTTCTGCGCCGTGGTTTCCTCATGTGTCAAGTGGTGTCATAGTGATAGTAGTGCCCGTTTCACAGGGCTGCTGTGAGAACTGAAAGTTGCGTATTTGCTGCTATTGGGTGTTGCTTTTATTTCCATTTCACAAGTGAGGAGCCCGAGGCTCCGAGAAGTTAAGTCGATCAATGAAGATGGCACTGCTGGGAAATAAATATTGCTGACGTCTGCGCTGAGTCCGGGGCCCTGTCTGCCACCCCTCCATTCTCTGTCTGCACCCCGCGGACTCTGCCCACCCTCTTTGATCCGCACGACTCCTCCCCCCACTGTCGTGTGAGTCTCTATCCTCTTGTCCAGCTCCACTCTGATAAGCCACCTCCTCAGGCAGCCCCCAGGCCTGGGGGTGCCACCAGCTTCCTGCTGTGGCTGATCTCTGGGTGGTGGCACCACCCTCCCCCACCTGCTCTGCTGCCCTGGAGTAACCAACCCCTGTATTAACTTCCCTCTGTCTGAAACTTAGGGTATTTCAAGATGCTGCTTGGTACAATAGTCACCATTTCTGGGTGGTTTCCTTGGACCAGTCCCTCTTCTGTGTGCTTTTCATATGTTAAGCTATTTAATCAGAGGATCCTACTGATCTTGGGGGCCGGGCACCTTTACCCTGCTTTACAGAGGAGGAAGTCAGGGGTCTGGAGAGGGACACCCGTTTGCCTGAGGTCATACAGCCAGTGAGGTGCACAGCCCAGGCTCCAAGTCAGGAGGTTCCAGGCCAGGCCCCACCTCCAACCACTGGATCAACTGCCTCACTTGCCAGTAGCCCTCATGGCTGCCAGGTGACCTCTGTGGCATCAGAGTCCCTGTTTGTTTCTCTCTGGCGTCTCCTGCCCACACGGTCTCTTCTCCAAGCTGAAGACTCCGGTGTCTGGAGAGGGGCCGGGAGGTGGTCTCAGGCCTCTGCATTCAAGCGTCCTCCCAGGTCTTCCCGGGGAAGGCTCCTCACTCTGGTGTCTCTCCCCATCCACACTGCCCCCGCCTCCCTGCTCCTGGCACCGGTCCCCTTGCAGGAGCCGTGATGACTCACCCACGGGGCACTCTCACTTCCTTCTCTGGAGGAGGCTTTGACCCTCTTGCCGCAACTGCAGAAAGGAGCCTCCCACTTGGGGGGCTTGAAAGGCCACGAGGGGTGGCTGCGGGCCCAGCTGGGCACTCAAGGTGCAGGCCTCTGGGGCTGCAGTGCTGCCTCTGGAGAGCAGGGTGGCAGGGGGGTGCTGGGCCTCCTGGCCGGACGCTGGCCCAAGCTAAACCCTGTCCAAGTGTCGGTCCCCCCCAGCATCTATACAGGCTGGTACGCAGGCAGACTGACTTAGAATCTGTAAGCTAGAGTTGTGCCTGTCATACTTATTGACGGCATTGGAGGGACCCGTCATCTATTCATTCAACAAATCTGTCCTGGCTGCCTACGTAGCAAGCAGTCCCTAGTGTAACAAGAAGCCAAAGCTCACTTTCTGCCCATGAGGACTTCCTAGTTGACAGCAATGGTTGTTTGGGTTCAGGGGGCAGATTTATAAACAGAAAACCCAAGTAGGAGAAAAGAAAATCCAACGCAGTAGGGAAGACTTGGAGATACTTCTGAGGCCTCTTCACACAGTTCATCAGAAATGTGTACGCAGAAATGCTTCCTCTTTGCAACCTGGCTTCCTCTCTCCCGTTAGAGACCTCTGTGTGGCTGCCAGCTACTCCAGGATGTAGGCGAGAGCAGGGCTGAATGTTAACACCTCAGGGTGGTGTCCTCAGTGCTGTGCAACTCCAGGGACGCTGCTCAGATCCTAGTCTAAGAGGCCAGCACCTGGTTCCGTGATTCAGCTCTGGAGTCAGGCTTGGGTTACACTCCTGCCTCGGCCATTTTCCGACGGTGCGACCTGGAGGAAGTTGGTTATCTTCTCTGATGTGGCTTACTCATCTGTAAAATGCAACTATTGACAGAGCCACCACGACATCATGTTTTTGTACGAATTCAATAAAATCACCCATGCAGAGCACCTGGCTCTCTGTAAACACGAGGCGCTCCGTGTGCGCCAGCTGTCACACACAGAACTGCTACTTATGATAAGGGTCTACTTATGAGCGCCAAGTCCTGCTGGTGTGTCTGCATGTTGGGTGGGGGGGGGGCACAATTAGGGGAGGCCTCCCAGAAAAGGTCACATTGGTGTTGGGTCTTGGAGGAGAAGGTGGGGAAGAGCATTCCAGCCCAAGGGCGAAGGACTGGCGTGGCCACGGAGTGGGGTGTGTTTGGAGAGGCTAAGGAACCAGGTCACGAGTGGCCCGGAGGAGTTCTCCAGCGTGGCGCGAGCTGCCCGGGCCCCTGGCCGGGGCCGTTGTTGTGTCTGGGTGGGTGGGGGCTGCCCAGCTCGCTCTCGGAGCTGCTGGCAGCAGTTTCGGCCCGCTCGCCCTCTGCCCCCTCCTGTGTCCCGGCCTCCACTTCCTTCCTCTGCACAGACCGCAGAGGCATTTCAGAGGAAGCTGCTACTTATTTTAGCAGCGATCCCTGGACACCCCCACCCACAGCCGTCCCTGCGCCTGGGCCTCTGCAGAGGCACCAAGTCATTCTCTGAGTCACGGCCTGAAGCACGTGGGGTGAGGAGCTGTTCCACCTCCTGCCCTGCAGCAGACCTAGCAGCCCCGGTGCTGGAGCTGGGAGACCTGGTTCAAGGCCAGCTCCAGCACTGACCTGTGTGTGATCTCCAGGTCCCTCCGCCTTCCAAGCCCTGGGTGCCTCTCTGTGCTATGGGACCCGACACAAGCTTTGGGTAGAGAATCGGTAGAGCTGGTCGGGCTGGAAGGACCTGAGAGAGTGTCTCATGCAGATCAGGCTTGGGGACTGGAAGCTTATACTTCAGAGACCTATCTTTAAGAAAAAAAAATAAAATAAAGAATCACAAATACTAACTTGCATAGGAAAGTGAACTATTATTTAGAAAGGGCCCGTGCAAGTGAGGAGCCTGAAGATTAAGGTTTTTCATTGCCACAGCAAGTCTGCCTTTGGAGACAGACAGTTCTCAAAGTCCTCGGGAGACAGTGGGGAAACTGAGGCCCAGGGAGCAGATGCTAATGGCCCAAACACAGTCACCCGGTCAGCAAGGGCAGCCTAGGATTTGAACCCAGATTTGTCATAAGTCAATGCCTGTGATTTGCCCAGTAATCTCGACCACCTCTCACAGCCCCACTGGGGTGGGTGGGTGGGGCGTTGGGGAGGAGGGAGGAGAGAAAGAGGGACAGAGAGACTGAGGGACAGGGAGTGGGGACAGCACAGGGAGTCTCCCGGGTGTGGAGAACCCGGGCAGTGCAGCCAAACAGGCTTGGATGCAAGGCCCAGCTCTGCCCCTTTCTGGCTGTGTGACCCTTCCTGCACCTCAGTGTCCTCATCAGTAACATGGGGAGAGGCAGAGCACGTGTGGGCACTTTGCAGCAGCCGGCACGTGGCAGGAAGTCCATTCTGAGCCACACTGATGATAATAATGGCTAACACTTGCCTAGTGTGCACCTCATGCCAAGCATGGTTCAAAGTACAGCGATTTAAATGCTAAGTCAGCTCATCCACACAACAACATGGCGAGGTAGGGGCTACCATCCCCCACATGTTTTAGATGAGGAAATTGAGACCCTGAGTCCACGCCAGGCTCAGGGTTGGGCACCAGAGATGCAGCTGTGACACAGACATCGTCTTTGTTCTTGAGGAGCCCGGCACTGGTGGGCCAGAGGTGTCCGCGTGTGGGTTACTAACCCCCTGATGGGTGCTGATAAGTATAACGTTTGGGGCCCCAGGAAGTCCCCAGGGAGCAGAGCAGGAGGGGGATTCCTTCGGACCCAAAGCCTTGGTGCAGAGCCCTGGTGGATTTCTAAAGGGATTTCCCAGCTGGCTGCCGTGGAACAGTATTTCGGGCAGAGGGAACAGCACAGGCAAAGTCAAGGAGGCAGGAGCGAGCTTGTGGGGAAGGAGAAGGAGCCAGGACTGTGTGGATCTGGGGTGTGTGGCCAGGAGCAGTACAGGTGAGACGCTTTGGTTTTGCTTTTCTCCCTGGGTTTCTGAGGCCCAGTGGCAGCTTCCCTCCTGCTGCGGATGTGTCTGTGAGGGGCAGGGGCCGGGGCAGGCGAAGGAGCCTCAGTCAGAGGCACTGGCCTTTGTCCTGACATCAGTTCTTGGGCTGGGAAGCCCTTGGCTGCTTCCCCGCCTGCCCTTCCAGCTTGACAGCTCAGGGACCTCTGCCAGTCTTGCTGGGGGCATGGGCCTTAGAGTTTCCCCACCGACCAGCTTCTGTCCCCCCCAGCCAGACAAAGCTCACCAACGTCCACGTGTCCATCCACGTGTCTGTCCGTCTGTGAATCCATACATGCAACATTTACCTAGAGCAGATGCTGGCTCATACGCTGCCCATATGCCCTCGGTCCACCTCTGAGGTCCCCTGCTGTGCTGTGACTGCCCCCACCCAGCTCCCACCTCTCCACTTCCCTGCCTGGAACTTTCTGTGGTACCACAAGGAGTGTGTCCCACTCCTCACAGGACACCCAGAAATGCCAGGACTGGCAATGACCTGGGAAAACCCTCGCCCAGTGAGGGGTGGTGGCCACCGCTCTGGGGACAACTCTAGGCCCGTTCCACAGAGCCCCTCAGTGGCTTCCTGGTGGGGCTGAGCCCCAGGGGCCCACCCAGTGACCTGTCACACGCTCCCCACTCCCCCACGCAGGCCTCCTGTGATCACCCACTGGTGCCCGTCACCTACCCCAGCTCCCTCGTTCACCTGTTCATGAACTTGTCCACACAGCCAGTGTTTATGGTGCCTGCTCTGCTGGACTTGGTATGAAAGGAGTGGGCACGGCTGTGCCCTTGAGAGTCCACAAGGTTGTGCAGCTGGATATGGGCTCCCGAGACCATGGCCGAGTCCCCAGCCCCACCAGCTGAGCCGGGGCAAGCGTGGGTGAGCCCCGAGCTACGCCCCTTCCTCGTCACGGTCCCCCACCCTTGGCTCCCTCCTGCGTCTAACTTCCCAAGGAAGCTCCAGCAGCCTGTGCTGTGTCCAGCAGGAAGGAAGGAAGGAAGGGAAATAGTTAACACTTGTGCTCACAACACACGAGCTGCTTTATGCTCATGAAACCCATTCATCTTCCCAGGAGTGCACTGAAGTAGAGACTCCTAATCTGAGCTGCATTTTACACATGGGAAACTGAGGCACCAAGTGGTGGTACAGGGAGCAAGAAGCAGAGCTGCGATCGGGACCCAGGGGGTCTGACCTTGGAGCCTGTGCTCAGCCTCTGTGCTTCACTGTGCAAGGAGGGAGAGGGGGAGGGATGGCGGGGCACAGTCAGTTTGATGTGGAAGAAAGGACTCAGATGCCCATGAGAGCCTGGGAAGAGAAGGCAGGTCAGCACAGAAAACCACACCTGAACACGCAGCTCCAGCCCACGCAC